>LIEC01011786.1:155499-169105 GCA_001925005.1 Drosera capensis
CAGTCGAGGTCAGGCGAGGTAGAGAGGAGGTACCCGTCTCTTCTACCAGACCTTATGCTTTCAACCGCCAACAAAAGGCCAAGTACTAATAACAAAAATGTGCCGATGGACTATGGCATTGAGCAGAACAAACCACATACAAGGTTAAGGAACATAGGCAGAAATTTCGATATGTGACTTTGTTACGAATTAGGTTCCTACTGACTTTCAATACCTTCTATGCGAAGGTCCAGTACTTCTAACTTGTGCAATAGTGGCTGAGAGCTAGCTTCGGCATCATCATTCTAACCATGTCCATAAAAGGACTTTAAGAGGCCATATATACTGCACCAACATCGTTGAAGCTCACTTTCTGCCTCCTGACTGATATTGCTGATTCTCCGACCACTGAGTTTAATATTGAGAACCATCTTCCTGCCTTCACCTTCAATTTTCCCATGGAAAGGAACAAGCAGAGAAGCCAACAGATTAAAAGGGCACTCCTACCAACTTCTCCTAGGTATCGTACAACCTTACCAAGATAAGGACTCGTATATAGGAGAGGAAGAAAACCCCTACAATTGCCTTCCATTAGGCTTGAAGAGCCTTGGCTACAAGAGGAACCGACCTTGAAGTACCCATTGCCTGCAAGGTTTTCAAAAGTGGATCTCTTCGATTTTCAAGGACTTCAGTCGTAATCTCGCACGGAAAGCTGATTGATCCCTCACTAGGCTGCATACCAAGTGATTGTTCAAGGCAGCCATTTCAGTTATCTTCAAACAGGATTACTGAGGATATCAGAATCAAGTAAAAGATTGATGGCACAGTGATGTTTCAACATCTCGTTTACACTTGAAGGAACAGGAGAAAGACAAATTTTGGCGTAGCTGCTCTGCATTTAAGCAGTAAATGGTAATGAACATTATGGATTTTTCTGCCGATTTTCTTGCTTAAGACTAGGATATGAAAATATTAATCCAGACTCTTGCTGTCCATCGTGTTCCTCCTTAATGACAGCTCATCAAAGCTTCGTAAGATTTTCATAGCAATAGAAAATCTATTCATGCCCTCAAATGTTTCCATGTACCCTGAAGAGAACCTCAGGTACGGTTACTGTGTTAGACTCTGATCTTATTCCCAGTTTCGGTCTTTCTTTTGTTCAAGTTGGTTTCTTTTTTGATAGGAGGGAAAATTTCCATCTTCAAAGAAAATCGGTTATGATTAGGGCAAGCAAAAAAAAAAAATATAAAAATGTCGAAAGCAATTCTTACTATACACCCCACCACGGTTCGGTTTTGAATTGGAACCAAACCGAAACCGAACCGTCAGTTCAAGAATCGAAACCGTCGTGAAACCAGAACCGTTAGTTATCGAACCAAACCGCTAAATATTAGTTCAGTTTAGATTCCACAAAAACAAAACCAGAACCAAAACTGTTAGTTTATGCCGATTCCAAACCGCCTCTAAAATGTTGGAGTATTTTCCCTTAATCCTTTTATCTATTTAATTCACACCTCCTGTTTCATTTTTTGTTATGTCTATTTAATTGAAACATTATATTTTCATCCGTCCATTTTTCGTTTATATAGGGTCATATCTTAAGATGAATACTAAGCGCTTCTTTGTAATATGATCATAGAAGTGTTGATATTTTCCGCCTTATATCAAATTTTAGTTATATTTTACTTAAATCAAAACCAAAACCAACATGGGAGCCAGAACCGTCGGGTTCCGAAACAGGAACCAGAACGGGAACCGATCTAAAATGTTCCGGTTTCAGTTTGTCCTACTAAATTGGAACTGAAACCAATGGTTCTGAAAATGTGGTCAAGTCTACCTTACTATTTAATTAACACCAGAATCTTGAAAGGAAGCAAATAGAGCACTAAGAAGTAAAGCCCAAACGAACAACACATAGCAAGGAGAAAAGGATAAACATAATCTAACAATGAAGGAGAAAAAACTACAGACTTCGAGAGGCACATACCATGCAAAATCAGACGGCCAAACCGTTCTCTCTGGCTTTAGTTAACCACTTCAGTGTCCTCTCGAGCGTAGTGTAGGCGGCAACATCCATCAAGCTTTTGCTCTCGATAGCATAATCGAAAATCTCATAAGCCTCAGAGACCCTGCCTTCCCTGCAGAGTACTCTCAAGAAAGTAGCATAGGTACCCATCTCAAGCTTCATCCCCATCTTTTTCATATTCTCATAAAGATGGATCCCCTCATCCAACATCCTGGACTTGCACAAACCATGGAGCAAAGTATTATAGGTGCAAGAGTTTGGGGTTAAACCCCGGGACTCCATCTCGGCCATCAGCCTCAGGGCACCCAATTCATCCCCTTCCCTGCACATCCCATTCATCAGAGAAGTGTAAGTAACTTCATCAGGTAAGCAGCCCGCCTCTGTCATCACGTCCAGAAACTTCCTGGCTTCCTTGACCCTACAGGACTTGGAGAGGCCGAAGATCAAGGTGTTGTAGGTGATCATGTCCGGCTCCACCCCTTCCTCCTTCATCGTCCTATAGACCCTGAGCGCCTCATTGCCCTGACTAAGCATACAGTAGCCCTTCATGATGGTGTTGTAGAGATAACAATCGGGCTTGAAACCGGCCCTGGCCAACTCAGTGAGGAGCCTGGTGGCCTCGCGGAGGTTCTTGGTGTTGCAGACGTTGTCAATGAGTATGGTGTAGGTGACCAAGTCGGGAGTGAAGCTCATCAGATCACGCATCTCTTGGATGAAGGTGTAAACGGTAGTCATGGAGCGGTGCCTGCAGAGATGCTTGATCAGGAAGTTGAAGGAGTGGTGGTCAGGAACGACAGAATTCTTGCTGTAGAGGTCGCGAAGGAGCAGGATGGCATCATCGTGGCGTGCGGCAGAGCAGAGGGAACGGAGGGCGATGTCAGCGGTGGAGCGGTCAGGGAGGAAGCCGTGGGAGGCCATCAAGTTGAGGGCGCGGTGCACCGAAGACATGGTGTCGTTGCAGGAGAGGGAGAGGAGGATGTGGAAGGAGGAGCGGTTGGGGGTGAAGGAGGGGAGAGTGGCGAGCATGTAATCGAAAAGGGAGAGTGTGTCGGAGAAGGAGGAGGAGGCGGCGGAGTATGACTGGAGAAGAAAGTTCTGGAATCGTAGGCTGTCGATCACGGCTTCTGATCTTTTGGAAACAAGAGACTTGATCACCGATTTGGCCTCCGACAGATCGGGGGATTTGAACAACACCGGAGCGTTGGAACTCGCCGGCGGAGGCAGCAGCAGCGAGGGTTTTGGAGGTCTTGGAGATGGCGGCTGGGGTTTTGGTTTAGGGTTAGAGTTAGGGTTTAGGGTTTTGTTTCTCAATAGAGAGGTTAACGGGACAGCCGATGACCGCAGCAGCGATTGTGGTAGCTTCCCCATATCTCCCTCTCTTTCTCTCCCTTTCCTTCCCCCCGTCTCTCTCTTTCTCCGTCTGTGCTCTTCTCTTCGCCGGTAAAATTTTCCGGCACAACTCTCTTCTCCTATTATAAAACGCGTAAAAAGGCTTACTCTCTCTCATGAAAAAATAAATAAATAAATAAATAATTTATTTTTGTTTTATTCATTTTAAAATTAAAAATCAAAAATAAATATTTCTATTCCATCATTTAATAAAATGAAAAATCGAAAATCAGAAACAGACTTTAAGTGTTTGACATAGTTTTCAACAGCAAACTCAAAATGATTTTTTTGTTTATTAACTTAGATCACTTGAATTCTTTTTTTTTTTTAATCAAAACTATTTTAACTAAATAAAATAACTTAAAATTGTGACTTTATCAAATGTTAAAACTACTTTTAAAAAAATTATAATCAGTTATAACTTATGTTTATCAATCATAAACAAAGTAAATATTTTTTGTCAACCCAAATTGAATTTTATAATGTCGTCTCCAATATAGCTTTTGTCAAATCAATTATTATTTGAGTTACGTAGTTTAATCAATTAATAAGAAAGAATCTTTGCTATCACAAAGATGTATCAACAATTATAAAAATTACATATATGTCATAAAATGAAGTCTTTGAATGGACGGTAGTGTAATAAAGAAACATTCGATAGATTATACTTGATTATTTGAAATATATTCTTCATTCTATTTCAGATAAATAACGATTGTTGACTTGATATAATTATTAATATAATCATTGACTGCGGCTTTTTTTCTCATTATGTTCTTGCGATTGGGTATGAGTTCTAATTAGATAAAAAAAATGATGTGATATAAAATATAATCATTTTGAAGTTTTGCCTATCCAAAACTTTTAAATTTACAAAACATTATAATTGAACATCCCTATTTAGTATTATATCAAAATTCATCTAGAGATGACAATGGAACAGGTTCGGATCGACGATTGTACAACTAACCTGTTTAGGTTTTAAAACTTTAAACCCAAATCCGATCAATTGAATTCAGAGATATCCGTGGGTTATCCAAATCCGATAATTCATTGGGTTTTGAGTTCAAATACCATATATATATATTACAATGACCTATATTGTTTATCGGGGTAGCAGCAGTTGCAGTGGGCCGCCTATTGCCCTTTCACATGGGTTTTTTCAATAATAATTTTTTTTATGTGAGAGGGGCATCAGACAGCCCTAGCTTGCCAATTGTTTATAATAATATTTTGTTCAATAATAAGAAAAAATTATCCATATATATAATCTAACAAAAAAAAAATTATCGATAATTATCACCTTCTTTCTTTTTTTTCCCAATTTGACCGGGTTAAACTCGTTGGGTATGGTTTTAATTGTCATCCCTAGAATAGATCGCCTGCTGAACCTCCAATACTTCATGGGTCAAACTGCAAGGTTATAGTAATGGGGAAAAAAATAATTAAAATGTCTTTAATAAAAATACCTAACACATATTCGTGAAAACTTATAAAGCGACATAGTTTATTATCAAATTTGTTTATGGATATCGTTACTCATTTACCTTGTACTTGCCGAATTTGAGTGTTAATTGAGACACTTGTGTTCGAGAATAATATTACTCATATATGAATTACTTGAAATCATATGATTATTTGATTTTCGATTTTAAGGATGAAAATGATAAAATAATACTAATTTTGGTTATTATGTTTGAGATGAATTAGATGATCACATCTAGCATTAGGTTTTTTAAGAATTGATGTCGTCCATGTCGTTTGCATGAATGTCTCTACCCAAGATAACTAAATACCCTAACGATACCATGTTCCAAGTAACTTTGGTAGTTGAAAAAGTTGGACAATGACTACAACAGAAACATAAAACAACCGTTCAAGTCAGTTCCAAAGAAGCACGTGTTCCTGGCTTCAAGGAACAACAGAATAGTGTCATACAAGCGCAAAGCTGAAATACCGTGCCCAAGTTGTTCATGGTGTCTGCCTACGACCCATGGACAGGTTCATACATGGTCTGCACACCATAATATGGCTTTCTTATTATTTACAGATATCCAGCCGCGCTGAGGACACAAGACACAAGGTGGCCATCCCTTCAAAGCACACGAAGCTGAGCAAGGAACGCGGCACATAGATCCAGGAATAAGAACTGCGGACCCTGCACCCTCTGCAGATCCAGAAGATACTTCTCCTCCATAGTCTTGTACAGCTGCGTTGAAAAAAAAAAAAACACTCAGGATTAGCACCAAAGAAGAGTGAACTCCAGCACATACACGCGCGACTTAATTTTGACTTTCGTTTTGGATGTTCAGCAAATGGAAAAAACTTCCGAAGTTTCATAATCTGATCAAGATTGGTGGTAGGCAGGACTTCCATTTAGGAAGATTGCAATGCACCATCCGTGTTCTATTCACATCTGTAACGGCCGTAGTGCCATTGTAAGAGCCCACCAACTCCAACTGCAATCTCATTGATGTTTTGAAGATAGGTTTCCAAAACGCCAAATGTTTTACAACTATATGAGCAGAAATTTTCCAAAACAGAAAAAGAAAAAAGGAGAAAGGACCAGAAATGACTCCCCGTCAATGTAGACAACACTGAATTGCACCCATTGATAACAGTGTTAATCGAGCCGGTTCAATTTTTAAATAGTTCGATTTTTACAACCTAAAATCACAACCGAACCGATTAATTAGTCGATTTGAAAATCAAAATCAAAATCATTTATTAATCGATTCAATTTTTGCGGATTTTAAACGGTTTTGTTTGTAAGATTTTTTTAGTGATTTTTACGGTTTCGTCTTAAATATTTTGAGATTCTATACATCAAAATAACTTCATAAATTTCTACTACATATGTTTGCAAAAATAAATTAGATATATCGAGTTAAAAAAAACGACATAAATTATACTAAAAATATATGAAAAAATGATTTTCTTATTAACCAAATAAAAAATATGACTGAATGTTTTTATTTTTATTTCTAACAAAAATAAAGACAATATCCACAATACTAAGGATCTTATTTTATCCAAAATAAAAACAATCTTTGTAAAACAATTACGATAATTAATTTCAAACGGTTTAATAATCGATCATAAACGATTCGATCAATCGATTAACCATCGGTTTCTCGGTTCGATTTGGTTTGAAATCACGGTTTCATTTTGTAAACCAAAATCGAACCATTTAATAATCGATTCGGTCGGTTTCGGTTTATCGATTTCGGTAGCAATTCGATAATCGGTTCGACCTCCGTTTTAATAGCCTTACCCATTAATATCTATCATTATTTCAAGATTTTCATAAGAAGATGCTATCAATCACCAAACAGGTGCAAAGTAACAGACAGACTCGCACCCGAGAACTTCATTGCCATTTCATATGAGAAGCTTCAAAGACTTGGGAAACGGGATCAACCATTCAGCACTAGAATTTTGTGTTCCTGTGCCATTCGAGGCTATTCACTCATTCGTTTTCTTTTATGCAGACTACTATAAATTTATGTCAGAATTCCACACATTAAAGCCTGATATACCTTCCTGAGCAAAAAGGCAATGCGACATAAAAGGAATTCAGTCAATACACAACACCAATTATCACCTTAATTCAATGAATATAACTTTAACTATCAGCAATACAGCAAGATGACAGCAAGTCAGAAAGATACCTGCACTTCAAACTTGACCACGTTTGGTGATCTCATTTTACCATCATTTTCAACAATGCTGGATTCATCCCCAAAATAATGTGCTCCATGCACAGGATCGTTCACCATTCCTTCATGATGACCAGGGATACCAGGAATCCATCTGCACTTCATGTTATAATGCCCTATCTTTTTCCAGCAGACATTCAACTCTTGCAGAGCTTTCAGAACTTCAGACATTATCTCTCTAGGGTGGGCTCGAGACTTTCCAAAAACAAGGAAACCATGCGTGGAAAAAAATAGCATTTACAATTTGACAGAAGCAAGAAAAAGCTAAATGACCAGAATTCTACACTAGCATGTGGTGTGGGAGGCTAATACCACAGAATACACTTTAATATAAGATGTGATTCACCCTCACGATTTTGAGAGCATTAAGCTTCATCAGTCATGAGTGTGAACTTTAGTCAAATAATTCTCTTGGACATCAATACTAAAGAAAAAAGTACCTGTAGTCCAAGAGCCCATTTCTTCTCGGCAAGGAGTTGTTGTCTCAGGCCAGCTCCTTGATAATCATTATATGCATAACGTCTGTGTCCACCAGGAGAAAGTAAAGATGAAGGTGAAGGCAAAGCTTCACTTAAATGGATATGATTTAGATTGTGATCCTGAAAAGATTTGCATGAAAATCATAAGAAAAAGTTACCTGCAATAATTTCATGTAATTTCCCTTCATAACTGATACAGATAAATAGGTTAGGACCATCGCCACTAGCAACTGAGAAACCTTACGTCCTCAGAAGGTTATATTCCTCCAGTGCAAAAACATTTGCATTAAAAAAAAAGAGGGGGGTTCTTAGCTCAATGAACTTAATGAGTAGCTTTTACAGGCAAATCAGATAATTCTAACACTGAATATTAGAACAAACGATAAGGTGACTTATCAATCTCAAAATTTAGCCAGATCAAAAAAGGAATGCATTTATAGTGGTTAACAGGGCCTTTACTTTTGTCCATTTAATCTCTACTATGGCCTTCAATCTCTTGTATTTAAATCTCAAGCAATGCTCAGACAATATTTTAAACCAAATTATTGAGTTGGACCTATTGAAATATCCAATATGCTCCCATTTATGTTTTTCCATCAAAATGACAACTAGAGAATAAAAATGAAAACTACATCCAGAACTAAACTGCTAAACAACAAATTTTGATTAAAATAAAGTTTTTTTTTTTTAAAAAAAAACACATGAGGAGAAAGAGGTTATAAATAATTCTGGAGGATAAGCTTGAGAATCATAAAAAACTTAATGAAAATAAACGGCAATTCAATGAACTAGAAGTAGTCATTTGTCAAACAAGGGGGCAAAAAAAAAAAAAAAAAAAAAAAAAAAAAAAGGGGGAAAAAAAAAAAAAAAAAAGAAAAGAAAAGAAGGATTCAGGTAATCAAGTAACCAAGCACAACATACCATGGTTTCTTGAAATTCAGCACCGAGATAGCCAGTTGAAATACGAAATCGGTTATCGAAGAGCAAATAGTATGCAACAGTTCCCTGAAATTGATTCAACCAAATGGAGACAAGTAAAATTTGAAGACATATGCTAAGAAAAATGAAAAAAAAAGGAAGAAAATAGAAGATATAAGTACCTCATTTTGGATTCTGTTGCGAAGAGATTCGACCAATTGGTTGCGGTCGAAACCCATTCTCACAACTTCTTGAAGTATCTCCTCATCTATCTGTAGGCCCAAAGTATGATAGTTAATTTAATGCAAGTGTATAGTTTGGATCAGGCTGAGTTCTAACTTCTAAGTTTCTATTTGGCTGAGATCATAAAGCTTGTATGCCGATAAGATGGGCGCTGGCTAAAATCATGTCCCCCAAAATGATAAAGCTCCATCCGTACAAGTTAGTGTTAAACAGCAGCAAAGTTCATCTTTGTGAATGAAGAGTAGCTGACTTATTAATTAATGCATCAATGAGATAACCCATCCTACTTAGTAATATATAGCATTTGGTAAGGCAGGAATCTAGATAAAATCAGATGTTAAGAAGCCAAAAGAGTCTCCAGATGCCCGGTTATCACCAAAGCGTACAAACAGTAATGCATCACCGACCTTTTTAGCCTGCTGCATTGAATCTGGTGGAGGTACCGCTAAATAGCGAGGTAGATGATCCTGGAACCATCGGTGCTGGCAAATTTCCGGGATGGTCATTCGTTTCATTGGATCAACCACAAGCATCCTTGGAATCAGATCTCGAGCTCCAGGGGATAAATGGCTTGGAAGGGTATATATGCCACCCTGGGAGGCAAGAACAGCAAACAAACTGTATAAATCAATAATTTAAACAGGAGGCATCTTATGTATAAACCATGTACCATTATAAGCCTACTGCAATAGACCACCTGAAATTCCCAAAGAGGGGAACTGTGAGAAATTCAAAGTTAGATCATATTCATGGACAAGATTCATACCTTACAGCTTGAACCATAGCTGAGAATAAGATGCATTTTGAGAATTTCGAAAAACCTTTTTCATGGCTGGGACTCAAGTGAGGCAACTTATTTCGAACCCAATTCTACTGGGCTAGACTCTACAACAAGCCAAACACCATTAAAAAGGGAACAAAAGCAACCCACTTACTTCCCAACTCCTAAACAAACCTCAGCTCCACCCAAGTTCCCACATACCCATGCCGTCCCCAAGAACATGAGATACTAGTCTCCTAGACCACTATGGTGTACCACCACCTCACCCAAAAGTTGTGTCACTTCTCCTCCTCCTCACGTCTCACACATCCTTACATAGCTAACATATCTTATATTAGACCAAGATAGGAGCAAGTAATTGTGCCGCCAGCCTAAAGCACAATGTCTATGGTAAAGTCCAGACAAAGAATATATTTTTTTTTTGTGGGAAGGAAAGCCAGATACTTAAACACAGAATGCAGAAGTGGTTCCTTTCCAATCCATGTAACAGTTAATATCCATTTAGTTAAACAAAACGAGAAAGCCATTTCATGAAGGTGGTAACAGAAAACAGAAAGTGATCAAATTAATAGAAAAAAAAAAGTTCAAACAGAAACCTATCTTGATTTTGAAGGAATTGAGGCTTGAGAGTTTGTGCTGCCATCAGCCACTGGCATAGTGCCAGGCTGCCAGCAACAAGTCATGCCATGAATTAATTCGTTTTAACCTGGTGCAATGAATCCAGCCATTGAGCAACAATTTATCTCTTACATTCTACCGTTAAGATGGCCCAAAATCCCAGATACATCTCCTCAATGTTTAATCTTGATCGTCGAATTTAAGCAGACATATAGTATTTGTTTTCCATCTACATATACAATCAAAGCAGTGAATCCTTGCATATCTGATCTTGGCATATGTAGAAGAAGAAAACTAAACAAAATTAACATTAAAATAGCTGATGAAGTACCTTTATTTTCTTGAAAAGGTTTGGAATGTTCTCATCATCAAAAGGAAGTGTACCACAGAGAAGAGCATACAGTATAACCCCACAGCTCCAGACATCTACCTCAGGACCAGCATAAAGTTTCCCAGAGATGACCTTAAAGAGAACAATATAAACAATAGGACCTACATTAGCAAAGATCATTGAAAAAAAATAAAAATAGAGAAAACAGAAGTCCAGCCTGGATACAATTTCTCCGACAAAATGCATGTAATTCAAATAAAATTACATCAATACTTCATTTTCTAGAGCCACCAATCATATTTTCCAGCTGCAAATGCAAAATGGCCCCTCACAAATAGAAATAGTGAAGCATACTGTGACTACATCATTAATCCATAATGTAAAGATAGGTTTCTAACACACATAAAAGTAACTGACTTCGCACCTCTGGGGCTGCATAATTTGGGCTTCCACAGCTTGTCTTGAGGAAATGCCCATCTCTCATAATATTGCTCAAACCAAAATCCGCTATCTTGACATTACAATTTGAATCCAAAAGTAGGTTTTCAGGTTTCAGATCTCGATGGACAACCATATTTCGGTGGCAGTACTCCACTCCTGATATAATCTAAGAGCATAAAACATATTATGAAAGCATGCAATTCTGAAACAAAATATGCCCAATTTAGCAATGATCAACATGCTCACCTGCTGAAAGAAATTACGTGCTTCATCCTCTTGAAGCCTACCCTTCTCTACAATGTAATCAAACAACTCCCCGGACTTCACATACTCCATCACAACATATATATCGGATGGTGTCTCTATTACCTCATAGAGACGGATGATGTGAGGATGCATGAACAATCTTAATATTTTGATTTCCCTCCTTACTGCAACAAGAGATGAGGAAATATCATATTGACGGCCATGTCAGTACCGGATATTTTTCCCTGATCATTTTGATACTGACATTAAACCTAGTATGCTTTAAATGAAAAACCATAGGTCTATCCCATTCGAGCTGGCAGTGGACAATAACACAGATTTGGACAGTTCTGCTCCAGATATTAAGCAAGTGCAGAAATAACAAGGGCAATTTAAGTTTTGAAACCGTCAAACACGATCCATTAATTGCAAACTAAGTATGAGGTTTGACCTCAGCAAACAATCGGAAAGACGTCCAACATTACTATAGCAACAGTCTAAATTGCACATGAAGTGCCAGAATTGGACGAATGACTCATGCAAGAGCTGCTAAATTCTCCCAATCATAATCAGAAGTGGAGGCTTTACAAACAACAATCATGGATGCAAAAGCTCGCTGCCATACTATAATACTATTCCTAATCAATTATTCCTAATCACATAATCAATTGTTACGGATATACTCTTTTGTAAGTAAGGGGATCACGAGCTTATAATAGAACACCGAGAGCATCTTAGAAAAAACCAAAAAACATGTCAAAATATCATATAGTTGAGGCATGTATAAGACAAAGGAAGTTCAACTAACACACCGCGACAAACTTATCGAGTATCAGTGTGGTGGTACTGGAAGAAGATGAGAAATACCTTTTTCTTCCATGTCCATGTTTTTAATCTTCCGTCTGTTGAGGATCTTGATAGCAACTTTATGACCAGTCAACTTATGTTCGGCAATTTTCACTTTTCCAAAAGAACCAATGCCAAGAGTTTTCCCAAGTTGATAGTTCTGAAGGAAAACATCTACACTGCTACCACCTCTGCTCGGACCATCCATTTTTTCCTGACACATCAAAGATACAGAAAGTGATGATAATTACTGAATTAGACAAGAGATGACAACGTCTATCAGATCAGGCACATAAAAGCACACAATTACAAGGCAAAGAAGGGCAACACAAAAAGAACAACCCTAATTATAAGATAATTAACGAAGAAAAGTGAAGGAGGCTGGAATTGAAGAGAGTACAATAATCGTGGATCCGAATTCAATTCCAAGCCTGAATCGTTGAATTACAAGTAAGATGGTTTCAATGTTTGGAAGCAGATGCAGATCTAACATCAAGAAGGCGATCGAGGCAATCGGCCTACCTCAATTAATTGTAAACGGAGCTCCACGCCAAGATACGATAATTCCGGCAAAGATCTGATCGACGACCCCTCCGCCGACGACCAAAAATACTTGCCCAAGGAAGATGATGATCAAACCACACCCTATTTCATGTTTTGTGCTTCTTAATTGTCATGATAATGACAAAATGAAATCAGATCAAAGCTGGAATAATATATTGGATGAGAGAAAAATGTTACGACCTCTCGTTCATATTATATATAAAATTTATTTATTTAAATCATTTTAAAAAATATATAATATAATTTATTTAATAATTTTTTATATTAAAAAAATTAAAAATTTATTATTATATTATATTATATTTATTAATATTAAATCTCATTAATATCAAAAAAAATATTTTTCTTTACTAAATTTTACACAAATTCAATATACACATATCATAAAATCACGTTTCGTATTAACATGTTATCTATAATATAAAACGGAGGGAATAACATATACTAAGAATGAGAAAATGAATTGTATGTTATGATATAAATATGCTTAGTGTTTAATAAATGATTAAAAATATTCTAATCTTAATTCGTATTATTTTAATCTCAATCATTCTTCCACCTATATAATGACATATATTTTCTAAGTCCATTAAGAAAACATTATAACAAAACATTATGTTTCTCACAAGATAAATAATTTATAAGAGAAAATGCCTGACACGTTTCACCATCGAACGGTGGACATCAAGATTTTTTTATTTTGTTTTTGTTATAAAATGAATGATGTTTTGAATTGAATTTTTTAGTATTATTTTGACTTTAGTTTTAATATCGTGTTCTTTTCTTATCTTTTTATATTTTTAAATTACAGTTTTTCTTATCTATTCTATTTTTGAATAACTGTTATGTTTAATTATTATATGATTTATTTTGTTTAAGATATATCATAAAAAAATTGATTGTTAAAGATTATTTATTGTTAAGTTGTGAAGAGTAATGAATAAATAAATAATCATTATAGATTTACTATGCATTAGATATATAATCAATCAAATTTAATATCAAACTTTGATATAAAAATAATTA
>LIEC01011788.1:0-65733 GCA_001925005.1 Drosera capensis
TCCTCAATTTGCTTATTATTCAGAGAATCAGATTTGGTGTCAATGATAAGAGATAGTTACTTGAAGAGTACAATCAGAGTAAAAGTATGCCTCACTATACCTTCTATGTGAGATACTTGGCTCTCTTACCTTGTAATCGAACTTTCTCCTTTCAACTCCTTCCATTTTCATACATGTCTAGTCTCCCTCTAACTTTTAGTTTTTCATCCCGCGTTAGTTCTTTATGGGCATATTCAGTATGTTCTGATCGACTTGGCTATCATTTACATTTGGTGATTGTGTTCTTTTCCCTTTGGCTATGGCTTCTTTTACCCAAAAGCTATAGTTACTATAATTTTTCATGGTGAATTTTCCGTTCTATAAGTGCCCTGCATGCCATTCCCTTGACTGGACCACATGCATCTTTACGTGATTGAAACACATATGCTTGTGATTTTGACTATTTCATGTGATATGCATTTATGACCTTATGTTAGTTGCTGTGATTACTAAGTAATATAGATTGTTGATTTAGGACCAAATCTATGCCATGTGGAAGCCTATCTAGGTTTTTGATATTGTACCACCTCTAGACGGTTCAGATGTTGGGGGATTGTTTCTACTGTAGTCAACATTTGACACGTAATAGAAATTCTCTGAAGTTTCTTAATAGATACTGTAATTCATGATAATGTGTAACTGATGACACAGTGAGAAGCTCACTGATAACAAACCATTTTGATCTTCCCAGTTCTTTTAGATGGCTTAATTTAGTCTTGTTATTATTTGAAATTTTTTTTCATTGAGGTGCTTTAGTTTGTACTGTTTCAACTTTTGTTCGAGATGTATCAAACTTGGAACATCATTAGTAATGTACACAGCTGCGGCACCTTTAGCGATATTAAGCTAGCGACGAATGTTGGAAGTTTGCTGCTGTAACAATAACAACATAGTTGTATAGGACTGGTCTTAGTTGAACGATTCAACCGTACAGACTATGATTTGTAGGTATTGGGTTGCATAAATTGGAGAAGGGCAAATAAATAACTTCATTGATGAAAGTAATTTTATGTACAAATTTCCTTTTCAAAAAAATCGAACATATAGGTAAAGAATCTCGTAATCCTTTCTCATTTATTGTCATGAAGAATTCAGCTGGCATGCAAGAGCTAGGAACTCTTCTTCTTTGCATGGAATCGTGAGACCGCCCATAGGATGAGAGTACCCAAACTCCTCTTCAGCACGCTTCAGCAACTGCTCGAATGCTGGGTGATTCAAGTAAGCTATTGGTACCACATACCTCGTCTTCTCCTCTTCTCCTACATATATGGCTATATGTCCTTTTGGCACTAGCTGCTCAATTTTCTTAAGAGACTGGTACTTGAGAAGTCGCCTTGTGCTGGGAGCCACAGATGGAAACCTGACTCTCAACATTTTCTGTAGGTGGATTTTCTGATCAGAGAGTTTTGCTAATCGATCTTTGAGTTGGTGCTGGTCACTTTGATCTGCTTCTGCTTGGTTTGAGGAGTAAGCTCATCGAACTTCTTTTATATACTTGTTGGGTTATTCTAATCTCTGGTGTTCTGTTGCCAACTGGATGTTACGAGGATAATTACATCTGCACTTTTTCGTTTTTTGTTTCCTTGTACAATGAAAAGACATGGATATGAAAAACACGTTTTTTTCTAATTAGTCTCTTTGTTGTGGATCAGTAGATCTTTGCTTCATCTTGGCTGGGCAATGAAGCAACCTTCTTCCTTCCTAGTTTTTTTGGGGCCTTCGCCTTCATTCAAGAATCCTTTCTTTTTTCCTTTTTTTTTTCTTTTTTGTGGGGCTTGCTATAGATCCTATGGTTTCTATATTGAGCCCACATATTGGTTTTATGTTCATAGTCATGACATGAATGACTTTGATTTTTATTTTATTTTTCATTTTTTCCCCCTGTTTTGAAGTGGATGGTTGAGGAATGGATTGTCCCACTTGGTGGGTAATGGAATTTGGTTGAATAAAAGGAGGAGATTAATCAATGGCTTGACAGTGATCAGTGCAAGCTTATTTTTTTCGAAATATGTGTAATTTCATGCACTCATGTTAATATATACTCTTATCCGTCAATGAGTTTGGCTCAATGGTAAGCTGTCCTTCTACTAATTATGGTGTCATGGGTTTGTCACTCACGGAGAGTTGCAAAAACCTTTTTTTTTTTTTTTAATAAGGATAAGATTACGTATATCTCAAACTATGATTTTTCCGGAATCTGGATGTAGCCTCAATGCACCGTTTGGGTTCTGGAGTACTCCACTGAGTCCATAATTCAGGTGTGCGAATGTGTTGCAGTGTAATACTGTGTTAGAAGTATCCAGTGGACGAGCTTTTCTCGGAAGGTTGTTATGTTCTGAGGAATTCGGATCGTCAACATCATGGTCGAAACTGGAATCATTAATGGCGTCCTGCCATGACAACTGCATCGTTGTTGGTATCTACTCGGATAAAAACAATGGTCCCGTTGCTCATGATTTTGATAGTTCTTGTTCATTTATTTCTTGGCACAGCTTGGTTGCTATCAGTCATCACTATCATACCATGTGAATCTATATTCATTTTCTGTTGAACATATAACTCTTGCTAATCAGTTGATCTTTGATTCTGTGAGCAGATGCATATTTTGTCAATAACGCGTAAGTTGTTCCCCTACTCATACCCATGCATGCTTTCCCCTAGACGATGGCTGTGGGCCTTGTTTGTGGTGCCATTTTTTCTGTGCTGCGAGGCGATGATGGTTAGCGAATGTCTGAAGTTAATTGCCTTTCTGTTGTTTGGTGATGAATAGACCTTACATTGTATATTTTGTTACAGAAAATTGTGTTTTATATGTTGTTTATGTCAATTGAAGGCGGAGGGGAATCTTTATTTGAAACGTTATTTTGATGCCACGAGATCGTTGTCTTTCAATAGAAGACTCGTATTCGTGTTTGCTTTCTCCAGCAAATCGCATGCTATAATTAGTCGTTGTATAGCTGAAGTGTTGAACCTCTTTGGCACAGGACTTTATGATCAAATGACCACCAAAACATGCTAGTTATCAGTATTTCTTTATATTTTAGAATCGGATGTATCAGTACTCTGTACCCAAACAGATATTTCAGCTTAAATGTCGTGTGCTTTCGTTAAACTCTAGCTGATACTCTGGAAATAAAGAACATTATCAGAAACAAAGCACTGAATCCATTGATATTAGATGTTGTGCTTGCTGATTGTTGCATTCATTGATGAGATAAGGTTAAAGATGGATGATCATGCGAGAAGCTTCTTTGTACATTTTATGAATAACGTACATGTAATTCATTATTTTACAAAATATTCGATATTTTTTCGACGAACATATTGCATAATTTGCATGAGATTACAATAGAGCAACTACTACAATGATTTCCCATTCTACAGTTTCTCACATTGAAAAACTCTTGCTACGGAGATCGGCTTATCAAACTAGTAGTAAGTTGTAATGATGTACAAAAATCGTGCATAAAGATAGAGAAACTCTAATGAATTATTTTTTTCTTTTAAGTTTCTTCTTGAGAAATTCTAACCATAAAAAATAAAAAGGATATCAATGTGTGAAAACTCAATATGCAACCAAACCATCGGCGACAAGAACCTCCAAAATTTTACCAGGCTGTACAAAGTAAACGGCTTTGTTGTTATCCTTTTGGAGCTTAGTTGTGTTTAACCATTGTAGATGTAGTTGTCTAAACTCTACCATTGAAACACGACCCTCTTTATTTCACTGGCCACTCGCAAAAATGCCCTAGCACTCGAACTCAAGCATTCCGGCGACCGTGTTCGCCGATTTTCGTCAAAGACGACACGATTCATCTCTCTCTCTCTCTCTCCTTGCTAATTTCGAGATATCAAAACCACCAACGTGAGCTCATCTCTCGACTTTCTGTTGCTTCACTTCCTTCGTTTCGATTTGTGTTCACTTTTCTCAGCATTTCGGATTCGATGCTTTCACAAACCGTTTTTTTTACTGATTTTGTGCGGAGTGAACTAATGGAAAATTGAAAGAGAGTGGTGAAGACAGGAGATGAATAGGGTTTGATATGGATGGAAAAAGAGGGTGAATTGGGCGTGTGTTGTGAATCGAAAACAGGATGTTCCGATGCGGGGATCTGATCGGAAAGTTTAGTCGTTTCGATTTGATACGGTCGAATGAACCCGTACTTAGTTTGTTAATGTGTGAAACATAAGGCATTTTTACTTCTCTACATGCTATCAGAGTAGGTATGAAGTGTGATCACTGAGTTCGAATCCTACAAACCCCGTATGGGAAAGTGTAGTTATTTCCAGTCTGATCGCTGGAACAAACCCTTCTCATGATGTGTGAATCATAGTGCATTTGCGTGTGAAATGTGGTCGCAAGTTCAAATCCCGAGAACCCCAATTGTTGTTGTGATCTTTGTGCTTTGTGATGTTCTTTTTTGGTATGTGTTGGGGTGGTTCATTGTCCACACTTCTGACGCATGTAGTGTTGGGGCGGTTCATTGTCCACACTTCTGACGCATGTAGAGTATTGCTGGAGTTAGACTTGGAGAGTATTATGACATATGATTCAAGAGTTATTGTGAGTTTTGTACCAAGATTCCATTATTATATAGGTATTTCAATTCATGATGTGTTTCTACGGTGTAGGATTTTGCATATGTTTGAGGTTTATCTTGATAGTAGAAGAAAAATCTCAATCCAAAGCGTGAGCCTTGAGGCTAGCTGCTTATTATGAATTGCCTGTTAATTATGCGCAGAAAGTGGCGGCACAGTTCTAGATTCAATTCTAGATTTCCAATGATGTTTTGAGAGTGGGCTGAAATGAATGCTCAGAACAATTTGTTTTGATTTGTTTGGTTGCCTTTCTAAATTTGTGGAGGTTACGGGATCCAATATTTTCGTATTACCCCTTGCCTTGAACTTTTTATGTCTCTCACTAGGTAATCATGGTAAAAAATAAAATAAAAATTCTCATCATTCAATTGCATTTCGGCAATGAATATTAACGTACATAACTTGTATACATGCCTAGCTAAATTTGTAAATGAGGCGGATGCAACTTACTAGACTCCTAATTTCGTTACATCTCTTCAGATTCTTAGTTTGAATGGCAGCGTTTCATTTTTCCCTCTTCCCATTTTCGGTTTATGTGTGTAATATTTGATCATGAGAAGTTCACCAGGCGAGCAAGACGTCGGAATGACTCTTGTTTGCATGGAATCATCAGTGCACCTGCGGGATAAATGAATTCAAACTCTTCTTCTGCATGCTTCAGTAAGTCCTTGAATGCAGGATGGCTCAAATAAGATAATGGCACAACGTATCTCTTCATCTCTGATTCTCCTACATATATCACAATGTGCCCTTTAGGAACTACCCCTCTCCGGTTTTTGTTTGGCAGAAGATGACATGATTTGAATATTTTCTTGGCACAGGTAATGGAAGGAAGCCGGATGCCCATCAGGTGCAAACTGGAATTTGGAAAGAGAAACCAGTGTGTGGGAGTAAGTACAATAGTTCATTAGTCTCTTATTTATATAAAACGGATACCTGGCTTTGCTTCTTAACTATGTAGCAAATTTTGCTACTTCAAGGAAGAAGCAATCACCATTTTTCACTTGTGTACTTCCAGTTTTCTTTTCTTGTATAGACAGCATGGTAAAAAAGGGGTTTTCGTTGTTGTTTCAGGAACATAAGATACCTTTCGATTGTCCTGAATAGCTATATAGCTTAATCCCTTTTGGCCAGGCAAATGAATGCAACCTTATCTATGCTTTTGCCTTTAGCTCTCGTTGAATGAGTAATCTACTCCTTGATGCTGATTGACTTTGCAGTTCACCATTTATTGCTTTTGTGAGCTTTTGTTTCTGGAACTACTCGAGGCCCAGAATGACACAGAATGATGTGGCGTAAGCGTTGCCTTTTTTTCCTTTTCTTTCTTTTTTTCCCTTTTTTTGGGCCATGTGTGTGTTTTTATGTGTGACTACATGCGTGGCGAAGTTTTCGAGCATAATTCATAGAGTGTCTAGCGAAATCATCCTGTATAAACTGACTGGGCTCGGATGAATTAATTGTGATGGAGCTCATGCTCCGTATGCCATCCGTGCTCTTATTGCTTTTCCTACATATGTGTCGAAGAATTCAACACCAGTTCCAATGTAGTAACTATCATGCCAGCCTTTTTTTTTTCATTTTTTCTTTTTGGTGCAGTGCATTGTTACTTGGTTGGAACATGGAAGAAAATTTAGGTTAGCAAGAAAGCGTGGTGGCATTGGTTAAAGGGCCTTTGTTGGGGTTAGCGATGCTTAAAAGCCAAGCCACAGAAGAATGCTCCTTTTTTTAATGGTGAGCCTTTCATGGTCTGAGGTCCATTTAGCTGCTGTTGTTTATGAGAAATCATTTTCAATTAGTAGCAGTTTAGGTCGCTCTTGCTGGGCACGTGAACTCATCCACAATTTAATGCATGGAGGAGTGGCTTGAGGCACAGGTTTGCTCCTTCAGCATTCATCTCAAGTTACGGGATGATCACTTGCATAAATGAATAGAACCATATTAGCTGATCTCGGGTGAGGTCAGAAGAACTGCTATGCTGTTGACTTCCTGCATTGGATTGAGGTTGTTGTCTCTGAACAAGACATGCATTTAAGAATGCAAGTAAATCTAGAACAATCTTGCAAAAGGTAACTTGGTTTAGTGCTCTTGATTCAGGCCCAACTTTTGTTGTCTCTTTTAAATTCAATATTCAAAAGATGATGTATCTTGTTGTCCTAGATTCTGTAATCCACTTTGTCAATACTAATTGTATTTTTCTCCCAATATTTTTCACTCCAGACTGCTAGAATGGAAGTAGTAATTTAAGAGACCTCAGGGCAATTGAGTGTCCTCCCTGATTCAAGCCTGGTTGAAAATTTCTACACTACCAACTTCTCTAAGTTTAAGATGCTTTTTATTGCATTGTTTTCATTATGCTTGAAGCTGATGTAGAATATGTAGTATTCCCTTTGATAAATGACCTACAAGTATAATCTGACGACTTTTCAAGATTGATGATGGGTCGAGGCACTTCCGCTTTGCTGGTTGATTTTTCTTCAGTGGAAGCTGAACTCTTCTTATAGAGTAAAGGCATTGCATGTCTCTGTTTATAACGCCAACATTCCTAGATTGTATTAACAATATGTGTCTAGGGTCATTATCTTGGTATACGTTTACATTATATCCCTGATAGCTCAGTATTCAGATTAGTTTTTTTTTTCTTTTAACATTGTTGTTTTTTTTTTTTTTTCCAGAAACCCATGACATGAGAATATTATCTCTCAAAAGAAAGAGGTCTTTATGTAGACTGGACTTTCATTCTTATTATTCCTACCGGATTAGGCTCCAAATGGAAATTCAAACTGAAGCTTTGAAGACTTAAAACTGCTGGTGAAATAGTTTGTGGGAAGAATCTGTTGGTTTTCTTTGTGTAGGGTGGTGTCCTGAGTAGGATTCTTGAAACAGGTCAGATTCACTAGTTTGGAGTAATGCTGCAGTGTGACAAATGTGGGAATTCTGATAATAGCTGAGATTGACATTTTTATACTTCTTTTCCACGCAACACATGGTTCTGGTAAACAACCTAGGGTGCCATGGGAGGCTCATATCTTAACTCAGTGTTGTATTTCAGGCACATGAAATCATGATTTTAGAATGTTATGTCGTCTTCCTCTATTGCTTCTTCTCGACTAGTGAAAGGGAAACTTGATCTAGCATGGGATTTCAAGTGCAGTCCATGTGATCTTCTCTGACAGGTGGATCTTATTTTTTCCTCCAGGATATGCGAATAAAATTATCATGCTACAATAGGGTGTATTCGATACACTATTTTTCCTTTCCCTTGTTCTATGTCTCATTAGCTACTGCCTATGGCTTACCCTGCCAACAAGTTTGAAGATTGACAAATCTAGAAGAATGCCCAGTGATAAGTCTATCTAAAGGAATATAGAAAGCCTGATACTGAACTATCCCATGCAGTCATTTTATGTGTTGGAGGATAACGATTCTTTTTATAAGGGAATTGGTAGATAAAAGCTTAAACCATCAATGAAAAGATAAGGGTATTTGTTTTTGTTTATTTTATCCCCTTTTTTTAAGGGTATCTAAGGATACCAGGTCAATCTACTGCCGGATCCCCCGGAGGATGATGTTAATCGAGGCACATGGGCCTGGCCAAAAGCCCCACATTAGCAGCTTGTTGCCCACAAGACTTGAGCTCAAGATCTCACCCACATTGGGAATGTTGGTCCGGGCAACTTACCAGGTGGGATGGGATAAACCCCCCTGTGGTCAATTTATTGCCTCTGCCCTAGTTTTCAACTTTTCATGATTAAGATGTTGATCGTTTAAATGTTTTCTTCTGCAGATTTGGTCATTTTCCATATTCCAACAAGCTACTGATCTTAGGAGCTGTTCTTGTAACAAAAGAAAATTAAACTCCAGAAGCTGACGAACAAAAGAATTTGGAATTGATAGAAAATTCGAATTCGGATTAGCAGCTTTGCCACCTGGATTAGAAATTGGAAGTTTTTCCTGCTTCCGATGCTATGCTTGGTGTAGGTTTTCTTAGCGTATTTGGAAGGAAAATCTACGATCTTAAGATTCTGCAGAAGCTATTTTTTCAGTGCAATGAACTGATTGAGATCTATAATATTATATTGATGGATCCTAAGCATGCAGAGGTAGGGTCTACCAAGAGATTTAGCAAAAGAACCTAGAGGTTTGGCCGAGGTGGCATAACAAGATCGATCGAGGGTTTTTATATGATAACTTTTGTCTCTGTGATGTCTACAAGTCCTTATTTCAACCAAGTTAAAGTATACCATTAATGTCCATGGCAACCATTTTAAGTACAATAAGCATTTAAATGACAGTAGTCGTTTCTTGGATGACTTAGCTCATTAGCTAAGTGCCTTGTGTTTTTTCCCTGCTACCTTTCGTCTTTTTACCATTAAATCACGAAAATAACATGTACTGACAGAACCTTTGAGGCAGTAGGTTTTACATCTATATGTTGCAGCAAAGTACAGAGACCACCCACTGACCTTATCTCAATCAATAAAACATCATATAAGATAATATGCCGACAACAAACAAAATGGATCTCTGGCTTGTGCGCATTTTTTTTCTTGTTGCACCTCGGTTCTGATCCAGCCCTCAAATGTTATGCATATGTTCAGTTCTTTTTTGGGTATGGTGAATATCATTATCCGAAGAGGATAGTACAAAAATGAGTCTCCCTCCAGCAGGACAAACTAGCTAGGTGAAGTTACATACCGCTCCTCTCAAAAGGCGTAAAACAGACTTTACACCAGCTCTCCTTACATCACCTGTAAGCTATTCTATACAGATAAAATCTAATCTATCAAAAATCACTACAGTAGCAAAATGAGTGGAGCAAGAAGTTGCTACCCAAACACATACCATATACACATTAAAATCAGCCACAGAGGGCTTAATGAAGTCAAACCCGAGGCGTTTCAAATGCCGCAACAGCATGAAAGCATCTAATAACATATGTTCTGTAATGCATCGTAGCCTTCTCTGCTCCAGATAATAGTATGGTCCTCTTTGCATTAGGAATTTTTTGTTTCTGTTTCCCATGTAAAGCCTGGCGATTTCTCTGCTTAGAGCTGCAAGGTTTATTTTCGCAAAGATTTTGTTTAAGATGCATAAACAATTTTTAAGCCCAGTCATTTATGTACATTATGATATCATTTGCAGAACCATGATTTGAACCACACCTTCAACATCTTCATAAATCTTCCCATTGCTTTCCATTTATTAGTGATATTCAATGCTTTCAATATCATACTTTGGGTACGCTTCTTTGTGTAGTGTCATCATTTTTTCCCCCCGTTTTGTAAAGTTAAGCTTTGATTTATGACAGTGAATAGTCGTGGGAAAAATAATTGCTCTTTTTTGTGTGTATTGGTGCGTGAGGTGATTGGACGGAGTTGTTGTCTCGTGGGAAGCCATTGAGACTGAAGTGTGGGTTAGACAGATTCATTTCTAGAAAATATGGGTATTCATTTTTAGGATATTGTCTGGACAGGTCCATTCTTCTGTCATTCCGTTCGTTATGTCAGTCTGTTCCTGATCCTTCTGTCTGGCTCCATTTGGTCCTGATTCTTCTGTCCGTCTGTGCGCATGAATGCAAGCCGTCCTCTCTTCCGGCTAGCGAGGGTATGACACGGTCTCTCTATGTTCCTGGTCCTTCTATCTAGCTCTATATGTTCCTTGTTCGTCCGTTTAATGATCCTCTATCCAGCTCCATCCGATTCTGATCCTTCCATTTGGCTCCATACATCTTTCTGTCCTGCTACTTCCAGATTGGATCTGTCAAGTTTTATCCATCCATCCATGTTCATCTTGTGCTGATTCATCTTTCTTGTTTGGTCATGTTTACCCTTATGTGTACTCCAGATCTGACCTGATCCGGCTTCCTCTGTCGTTGGTAGCATGGAAGCTGATGAGATCCATCACCCATCCGATCAAATCTATTGTTTGTTTGCTTACTATCTGCCAGTTCTCTGGAGATTTGGAATGCTTCACCTAGAGGGGTAGTGCCAAAATAGATTTAGTTGTTATTTTCTACTAGCTACTGTCCATGTACCCGCTGTCAGTAAATTTTGTACGTGATGCATTGGATTCCTAGACACTTGACCTACACGATAGGCCAATATCTGCAAGAGAGTCTGAAGTCTGAACAACAGAACTTGCTCATGAGTGAGCGTAAAGATCGATGTGCTTGGATGATGCAAGTATATTATGCTATGTGCTTTTATTAGTTTGTCTGATCCAACTGGTCAAACTTTACTGGTCAAGCTATACTAGCTATTCTGACAGGTAACATACATTACAGTATTTCAAAATCAGAGAAATCCAGAACTGACAGATATTTGACATCATTTTTTAGCAGTTGGTACCATGTCTAGCACCAACTCGGAAAAATATTTACAATGGTTTCTGCTGTTGGATGTCTCATCCCGCTCAAGTGTTTCTCTTGTCCAAAATTTCCCTTTCAGCTTGAATTCAACCGGGAAGTTATGAGGATGAACAATTCCTCTTCACAAGGAAGCGTCAGACCGCCTTTAGGGTGATTGAATCCGAACTCCTCTTCAGCACGATCAAGCAAGTCTTGAAATGAAGGATGACTCAAATAAGATAACGGCACCACATATCGTGTCCTTCCTGCATCTCCTACATAAACTGCAATATGCCCTTTTGGGACTCCTATTTGATTTTTACTAAGAAGGGATTGCAGTTTGAGAATCTGCTTCTTGTTAGTGATCATAGAAGGAAACTGAAACCCCATGGTAGTACGATATGACAGATGAGAGAGGATAACCTTGTAGGATAAGAAGGAAACTGTAATGAATCTAATGAAGCGCTGTGAGCTCTAATTGTTTTGCTGGAGGTGGCTTCTAGGAAGGCTCTGGCTTGGATGGCTAACTGGGTATTGTATTTATAGTGGGACTGCATTGCACGGTAGTCCATGGAGCGGGTACCTTGACCAGGTACACCCCGTACATTTTTGTCAAGATTGAGTATTATTTTTGGTGGGGTTGCTCTTTTAATTGCTCATATATCTCTCAGCACATGGACTTGTAAACATCATCCACTTTATGGGATACTGGCTGGTTCAGGTTGCACCTGTGAACATTTTCTGTGATAGCCTGGGTCAGATATTTGTAGCCTTACCCTTGCTTTTGCAATTCATCTCTCTGTTTAAACCCACAACCTTGTGATCAATATGGAGTAAATTTATCAGGGTTAATCCTTTGCTTTCAAGACTCTTCAATGGTGGGAACCTTGTGCATCTGCTAGGCCTTTTTCTATTTTCTCTGATTGCACTCACTGAACTATACCATTCGTAGATGGTCCAGCCTTGTCTGATCGGTCTACATTTGTCTTTCAATCTTATTAATTCAGGATCAAAACAAATCCTCCTATGATTGTGATCGTTTTGTTTGATTTTTTATTTAGTCCTTTTCTTGGTTTCAATCTGCTGTTGTCAGTTTGTTGTCGTTGCATGTTGTAATCTTGGGAAAACAGTGCAAACCCGCTGCTTCATATAACAAAGCCCTTCCTTTAGCTTACTTTTTTTTTTTTTTTTTTGAAATATTGGAGAATGTCTGGGTTGTTCTTCGAGCAATTGGTTCTGTACCCCCTCTTTCATCCATTTCAATCTTTTGTTGCAACTTTTTTTTGCTAATGAGATGATCCCAAGCGACTAAACCCTAGGAGTCCTAACATGACAGCTTCTTTGTCGTCAGTTTCAGTTGATGCTTGCATCTATATCCTACTTCACAGGATAACCGCTTTCAGTCTTCTTTCTTGCTAATGTTATGCCTATTTCTAAGTTCACAGAACTCTACCAGTTAAAGCGATGAGCCACCTGGTAGTCAGACTGTTTTGTAAGTTTCAGTTTTACACGGCAAAAGTTGATTTTTATTTTTATTTTTTATTTGTTCTCCTCCTTCAATCCAAAAGGTTGGGAAAGCCAATTTTGTGGCTGTGTGTAATTTCGAATAATCTATTTTGAAATTTGAACAAAGAGAAGCCTCTATCCGCATGCCTTCATTCAGTATTTTGGATCATCTTGAAGATTGGATTTTATTCTGTTTCGTGTCTTTTGTTGTTTTTCTAGCTTCTTTGCTTTGCTTAAGTTCCTTATATATTATATATATCTTGGAAGTACTTCTATTCTCTCAGGATACTACTGTTGGTAGTTTAAGAGGTCTGGTCCTACATTCGTAACATAATTGTGTTGGGTCTTTTATTCCTCAACAAGGGACACTTCTATTTGAGTATCTGCCTTGACAACTTACGTGGTGGTACTGGAAGGAGATCATAAGAGTTGACAGAGGAGTTACTTCACGTAACACAGATAGAACTGGTTGAGGGAATGAGAACAATGGTACTGAAGACTCTAAAGTTCTTTCGTGAAATTCTGAGTAGTGTCTGGCTGTGAAACACCAACTTATGAAGTTCTTTGTATGAGTCGTACTGTCCATTTCGTGTTTTCTCTGGATATGCGCAGCACATGAATATGTTATTGCTTTCCTTTATCAGATTCTTCAATCTTCTCTCTGCTGGCCTCATATTTTCACTGTTTCTCTTGTACCTTTCACTTTTCTTTCTTATCAAACTGAATTGACTAATGATTACGATCCTTCTTTTCTGTGTCAAAATTAGTTGCTGAGCATGAATCATAGCCGTACAGATGGAACTAACTGATGGTGTTCTGTTGCATTTGTTTAGAATTACTCCAGTTTCCTGATCAATTTCTAGTTCTTTCTCCCAATATAAAATCAAGGACTGGATCTGTTCTTGTTAATCAGTAGAATTTTGATTCTTAGGACCATGTTATCCTTTGCCTGTGGTATTGAATGGTGGTGCTGTGTTTTCTTCTTTTGACTGTAAAATGGATAGCAAGAGCTTTATTTGTGTGTTTTTTATGCTTTGTTACTCGGGAAGGATTTTTGGAAGTATCATGTGAGATAGTATTTTACTTACGAATTAGGATTCATTCTTTCTTGATGATACAACATGTGCGATCCTTGTAAAATGTCAAAGCTGTTATATTTGTGGAAAACCAAAAGTTCTGGTTTATCCAAAATGTTCAGTTATCTATTCAGTAACCTGAGGGCTGAGGCTTTAGCTTGATCTCTTTATGCGGGGAAGTATGCTAACTGTGCTCCATAGCAAACTCAATATCAGCTGGTTGCATAGCCACTTGTTTTTAAAATTTTATTATTGTAATATTAATTTTTTTTTTAAAAAAAAATTCCTTCTTTGCTATTCTTTGTTCAAAAGTATTCTAGACAGAGGCTTCAAAAGGTTTAATTCTTTGCGTTTAAAGTCTCAGACCACACATAAGGGGTATATTGCTGATATAGATCTTAAATTGGTTCATTCATTGTTCATCTTCATACATAGTTTTTTGTTGATGTTGTTCCTCCATTTTTGTTTCCTAAAAAGAGGATCCTGTGATACAATCATTTGGATATTCATGTACAAGAGGTTCTATTTATCTGATGCTGAGGAGTAAACATGAACAAAATTAGCTCAGTTCACTTGTAGCTTACCTGCTTTATCCCAACCTGATGGAAGAGAGTGATCTGGTTTTGTAACTTGGACCTGATAATTTGTTACAGAGTACAAAGTTTTTTGGGCTAAACAAGGACTATGATGGTGTTACACAACTGCTTGTGTATCATGCTGCTTGGCGTGTTGGTGCTGGTCCTAGAGCTAATCGGGCCTTGAAAATCCAGAGGTAATATCTTGAATTCCCGGTTTGGATATCGACTTGAATTTGTCGAACTCATGATCTATAAATGGGCCGGTGATCCTTGCCATTGGTCGTGAATAAGGACCATTCTTCATTTTGGAAGTAGGTAATGTGGTCTCTCTATGGGAATGGATTATGACATGATGCTGATTGGGCTTTTGCAGTGTTAACATGATCTCTTAGGATATATTAGAATTCAAGCCAAGTCACAGAAGAGGAACGCAATGTGACGTATTTTGTAAAGAGTTCATGTAACTCTGCGTGCCTGGATTTGTTGAAGTTATCTTGCTTGTTGGATGCTTACTAGCCTAGATACTCGTTGGATTGTTATTGAGTAAGGTTCATCAAAATGCGTTGTTTTTGTTACATATATATTTATAAATACACAGGAAGTATGAAAACTTGCCAAGTGAAGCGCGTGTTAGGTGAACCACGGAAACATTTTTTTCTTTTTTTTGTCTTTTTTAACTAAGTGAACAAAGGGCAGTGCTCCCTACTTGTGATGGGATCTTATTGCTTCATCTTTTCTGCCTGTGTACACTTTGCTGTATCGTAAATAGAGGATTTGGTTGTTTCTGATTAGTATATCATTTTATTGGTATCAATGGACGACTTTCTTATCAATTGTTTTTCATGTCAGGAAAATGGTCTTGGTAATTCCTTTATCTGTATGTCGCTGCTTTTGCTGATATTATAGGGTGATATGGGTTGTATACTCGTGAACGCTAAGTGTTAAGCGTTTCCCACAGAAATGCAATTCTAAAGTGTGTTGCATATCATGAATTATCCGAGTTGTCGCTTTAGTTATTCTGGATGTCAACTTGGTTGCTTTCGGCTTTGGTTTCCCCGCAGAATCGTTCGCAAGTATACTTGAACTTCAATTTCGGTTGAGATGCTTGTTTTGGTAATTTCATCCCTGAAAGTAACTCTTGATACCAAATTCTTTGCTGTTTATATGGTGTAGAAATCTTGGCATGAGATGAGGAACTGGGATCACCAGTCTCCGAGGGTACAAAAGGAAGCGAGTCGTCGGCCATGGTATTATCAACCCAGCTCAAACGCAGCTCAAATGATTTGAAAACGCTAAAAATTATGAAAAAACTTAAACCTAAAACACTTCAAATGGTTAAAAATATCAAAAAATAATTAAAATAATTTGAAAACGTTAAAAATTATGAAAAGATAGTTGAAATGACTCTTCTTCGACTCTTATGGTTGGCTCTAAAAAATTCTGCCCTCCTTTTTATAATTTTGGGGGTCCTGTTTCCGTGCAGTAGGTGTACTCCAAGCTTGATTCGCCTTTTCTAATTGATGATGCTTCGTCGTTTGCGAAATTGGTCTGTATTCAAGTACAGTATCGACCCCCTATATCTCAATTATTTCGATCATCCACATGTTGGCTGTTCCATGTTCAGTGACTGTCACAACCGAATAGCCTATGTTATATCCCTTTAGTTGCCACTTGCAGCAATCAATGTATCATAAAATACCCAAATTTCGTTGTCATTCGTCAATATTTGTTGCTGCTGGTACCCACAACACCCACTTTTAGGGAGCAACCGAGACAAGTCGAGGATTCCGTGGCCGATACCAAAATTGGCCAATGATGACTTCCGCTTCACGAATGGTTACATGTGCATACAACTCATTGTATCACGACAAATGCAAGTTAGATTTTGCAGCCGAACCATGGAATATCTCGCAATGTGTTGGAGGATATGACCTCTGATCTTGATTTATGCATGGAATGGTGGGTCGACGTAGCTCCAGTCAATTATTGTAATCTTCAGATATCATGTTAAACAGGGGTTTTGCTACCAGGCGCAGATATGTTGATGCTGATGCTGCAGTATACAGCGTAGATTACATATACAACTGTGGAGGCAATAGCAGCAAGCCATGGATCTAAATCCATGTGCACATAAATGCAGTTCAATTTTACATGAAAGAAAGCTAACAAGTTACATGTACATGCATATGACTTCAATCACTTGATGCGAGCCCTCGTCACTCCCTTGTTTTGCCCCTACGCCAAGTGCATCCCTTGTTGTACAGACTCGTCCTTGCTCCCCTTGGGACACCGCGACAATAGGCCATTTGTATAACTCGGTCAAAACTGGAGAGGAAATGGAAAAATTGATTACAAATGATATAAATCAACGTCCAAAGACACAGACATGTAGTATAGGATGCAAGTAGCTCTCTATGTAACATGGAAATGCTTCGTTATAAAGAGTTATCTACTTTCTAGATTATAATCAGTCCGACATATGCCATTCTGGAACCCAAATGTAATGCCGATTTCTGGATATCAACTAAAACTGAAAAGATGCTTTGCTAATTACCAAAATAATCAAAAAAAATCTTGTGGAGGGATTGAATTGCATATTAGGTGCAAATGTAGACCCTTACAAAATACGGATATGATGGGTGTAGTTTGAGAAGGAAACTGGCAACCCATCGGAACACCTGATCGACAACAAAAAGCTGACTCAAAATAAAAGCAACCCGAGCAGCATTCCGAACAAATTACCAAAGATAGAAAGAAGGGATCAAAGATTGTAACTAACCAAAGATCAAGAAAACTGGCCAATAAGCATGAATATCCACATGACGACACCAGGAGCAAGTTCTCTGCACAAAGAGTTTCTGTATGAAACCTTTATTCTCACCAGTGCAAGAAAACAAAAGATCTCATGCATTTGTACCTCTCCTGTTACCTGCAGAATACAAGATCCTGAATTTCTGAATGGGAGATTTGACACCAGAATGACGGAAAACAAACAATTTTGTTCCTGTTTTTCTTTTTCTGGGGAAATTACAAGCAAAGAAGCATTTCACAATAGCGAGTTAAAATCTCTTGTAATGAACTGCATGATCATGATTACTGGATTCTACAAATCAAGAAAAATAAATTCGATATCCTACAACCATAATACCCCACTTTTTCAACTCAGTTCCCCCCAGAGCAAACCCCATGTAGATTCAACCACTATTAACTAATAGCAAACATGCATTTCGCCAATCATTGTAGAAGACTCATACAAGTGAAACAAACCAAACAAACAGAGTGCTACTACATGGTTTTCCCGAATTTTCGGAGGCACTTTTCATCCAATAATGACAAGTCAAATCACCCGCCACTTAGCTAAGTGCGGCAATCAGGTGATGGATATCAGGCATGAAAAAATCAATAAGAATGAGCTGTTCTCATTCCCTTCAAGCAAATGCACAACAAATCTTCTATTAACTTCCCTGAATTGCGTATCTCTGCATATCGAATCGCCAATGCCAAGAAAAGAAAGTTTTCATGTGATTTCTACAAGTCAAGTTCATTGATCAGGCCCCATAAAAATGACTAATCAGCATCGCTTGTAAATGCATCACCACGAATTTGCCCTTTCATGCATGTATATATAGCCATAGAACACTCCATTTCAAGAACCATCCAGAGCCCTTACCAATTCAATCCTCATTCTCCAGTAGAACAAAGTTATGGAATCTTACATTGCTTTTGCGACAAAGTACTCCAAACAGGTGAGGTGGGCGTCTGAAGTGCTCGGGAAAATGGTAGCTCCTCCTAAACCTGCAACCGTGCCTGAGGGCTACGTTGCAGTGTATGTTGGAGTGATCGAGAAGCAGAGATTCGTTATTCCTCTTGCATACATAAACCATCCTTCTTTCCAGAACATGCTCACTCAAGCAGAAGAAGAATTCGGATTTTGCCCTCCCTTGGGCGGTCTCACTATTCCCTGCCATGAAGACATCTTTTTTGGAGTAACATCTCTCTTGGATGAGGAATGATCATCCAAAAGAGAAACCTGCCTCCAAAATTCAAATTGAAAATATTATGTGTCATGTCGTCTGACATAAATAAGCACCGTGAGGCGGCTTTTTCGCATTTCCTTTCATAGTACAACGAATGGTTTCTGCTTCATGAATAATTTGTAAAAGATTCATGTCTCAGCTTCTTGTATTGTATTATCAAAGTGTGGTGTGTTTCTTATAACTGATGTTCCTGGAGCGTTTCAATAATTCTTCTCAACATCCTTCCTCAAACTCAATTTCTGATCCCGTACACCAGGGGATTTAGACTAACTGAACATTTGCCAATTGACCCAGTTAATTAACCTAGACAAACAAGCCCCAGACCGTAAGTTGGTGGGCTTGTACTTTACCCTTTATTTTCAAGGTGCTGACTAGCCATCTCTGCTGATATATGTGCAAGGAAGGGATCATACTGATATATAATAATTTAGATGGTTAAGCATTCATCCACGAGGACTGGTAATCCACAAAGTCGTGATAACATCAAAAACATTATAAATTAAAGTATACAGTCTTTTCAGCCAAGAAGACAATAAAGATTAGCGTTAGGACTTAGGGTCACTGGGTAAACACATAAAGCGATGCGATACCTGAGCTAATGGCCAGGAAGTATGGAGCTACGGCAGTTCTTAACCAGAGGATGCTAGTTAAGTCGGTTAATCACGAAGATTGCAATGGACCATTCGCTTTGTATTTTCTTCGATTTCCCTTTTTTCCCCTCCCTTTTGGGTCTATGATAGCTACAGAGCATTATGTGTTCTCAATTTTGGACACGGAACACAGCCCTGCCTTAAAAAAGATAAGATCATTGGTCACACTATTGTCAGAACGCTGCTCAGTGCCATGCCAAGAAGGGCACAAGTTGGGACGCACGATTGCTCCCAAGCAGTGCACTGAATATTCGTTGGCTTTACTCTTTAGTAAGGGTTGCTCCAGCATGGAGCAACCTTAAGGTCATAATAGTATAAAGCTGACCACAAGATCTTGGAAGGGACCAACAATTCTGCTTGTTTTTTATAGATAAATTTGAGTTAAGACCTTGCTTGCTTATTAAAGCTACAAAAATGAAACTCGCCTAATATTCCTGCAGCATGAGTAGTGAAGTTGTACATTTGGCTCGACTCCTATTGTACCTATAATCATAAATCTTAAACTAGCTCACTTCAAGAAACACCTATATGGAATATCCTAGTTTCAAATGATGATATACCTTCCCTGCAATCCAATTATCTGAGGGCATCTCCAGCATAAGCAAGCCCATTTTCCCATGCTAACATGTTGCACATTGTTTCTATCCATTTTTGCTCTAAACGCCATTATTAATAAGATCTAAATATTTGAAGCAATGCAGGTTTTACTAACAAAGCGAAGTAAATCACATACCTCATAGCGATGAACAATGAAGGCAACCTCCAAGTCACTAGCTCAATCTCCTGCCTCCAACTGCAAGAAATAGAATTATTGAAGAATGAGGCCCACATACAGAAAAAAGGTTAGGACTTGACAAAATATTTGTTCCTTGGAGCTTGAGAGCATTGGAGACCAAATGAGCTGAACTGCTGAAGCAATATTGGTTAACCACATAACGCATGAATACAGATGAATATAGTCCAACTCCTGAGCTCACATACACTAACACAACAGTTATACATAAGCTTGTTGCAGAGAAAGTCATCAGTCAGGTGCAACTGCGAACTGCCGAACCTCCTCACAAGATTACCCTTCAGCTAGCAAGAGGAGCCAACGAGATTCAAGGACACAAGTGTAAGAGGAGCAGTTCAATAAGCTCCTCTTACAATAAGCTTTACTTTCTTACGTGCTATGGAAAGCAATGCTGAAGTTATCATCTTGTTACATACAATCACAAGAAGAATCATCTCGCTTCAGAAGCTTCTGGAAAAGAAGGCATCACAAATTACACCTAGTAACGATTGGTGTACACTTTGCACTTGAGGGTAACTTTGCATGGAAATCATGTCACCTTGGGTCTACATGTGATGAAGAGTACTTTTGCATGGGAGTTCAATTCACCGCGGGTCTTCATCGCAGTTCTCACAGGGCTGAGAATGACACTTTTCTATCTCCAAAAGTAGTAACATATGCTAGCATGTGCAGTAGGGTATATAGTGTTGCCTGTGAGAGCTAGCAAAAAAACATTTATTATGGAGTCGTCAGTTGAATGCTGAATGTGATTCTTCATGCAGGGTGGTTACCAGGTCATCAGCAAGCTACTAAATATCACTGTTCCCAAACTTTTCATTGCGAGGAATTCTATCCAATCATGCAAAGATATGTTTTCAAGAAGCAGTAGAGTTCCGAGGTCGCTTAGTCCCTGGAAATGCAACTGAGAGTATGCTCAGGTTACTTCACTGCCAACACTAAAGGACACACATTCTTTCACAACTTTGACTCGGAAACTGTATCTTCCTATCACTTATCTTTGTATGCGTCTAGAACAATAAGAACTTTAAGCTAGCCTGGTCCTACGAATGGGATGAGTAATTTAGTCGTTTAATAGAATGATGGAAAGACCAGCAAGCTTCAGAAGGACAGAACCTTGTCATACAAAAAATGCATGCGCACTTCAATGGAGTTGGCATTGCATGATACAAATGCACACAGTAAATAATAATAGGCTTTGGACGATTTTTTCAGAAGATGGAGACACCAAGTTGACACTAATTAACCAGACCAAGTATGCTTTGAGTGAACTGTATAGGTATTGAGCCCTTGAGATGATACAGAAGGCCACTCTGACAACTCAGCAAAGTTTAAATGGATATCAAGGACTAGATTGGTACTGACCAATACTAATGATGTTCTTTTAAGGATGATGCATCGCCTTCAGCGATGAAGATAATGCATGTTTTCAGACCCAAAACAGGAAGACATTACACCTACGAAATGAGGGAAGTAGATATATATTAGGAGCATCAGCACATGGTTTTAAAAAATGAAACTTATCCTATGTTTTGGATGAGCTTTACACTTAGGATAAATAAAGTAGGGAAAAAAGGGAGTCAGATGATTGAATAAATTTCACCTTGTATCTCATGAAGATCGTCATGGAGATATAAACCAGCAAAGATAGATTTCTGCAAAGTGCAAACTCCTGTAAGGTATCATATTTATTCAAATGTATGTCATAATGTCATATTGTAATCTCATCTATTGAAGATGAGATCCTATAACCAACAATACGACTCATCAAAGACAAGAACATATGTAGTTAAAATCAAACTGCATACTTAAATGTTCCACGAATCATCACACAGAGTATCGCCTGCAAACAATGGGCTGCTACAACAAGGCATGTACAGTTCAGGAGTCATCCATGGTGCAGTCATCGTATCGTACTATCGGTATTTTACCCCACAATGTATATGACAGGACCCAAATACCCTGTGAAATCACAGTAGGTCCTAGAGTGAAAATGGTAGATGTGCCTAAAGGTCACTTGACACTTTACGTTTTATTGGCATACAAATACAGCATCACATATTTATGGTAACTATTGCCTAAGCAGAGATCTTCATTTCAAGACTTTGTTAAAGAAGGAAAAATTTGGGTAGAACCATCAAAATAGGGGAACTTAATCTCTCTTGCAGAAAACAAACTTCAACAGCTGCTACATCTGACTTGGTTGGCTACTCATTAGTAATAGCTGATAGATTATCTCTCCTTATAAATTATTCCAGATGGTAAATAGACTTTGTGATAAGATGGTAACGCAAAAATATCATGGCCCCAGATAGAGGGGTATTTTTCTTATTTATAGTGCTTCAGCACTATAAATAAGAAAAAAGGTAAAAAAAAAAAAAAAGGATAAGATCGTGGAGATAATAGTACATTGGCCACTGAATTTTCAATACCGCACAACTACTAATATGACAAATTAAGAAATGCAAATGATGGTGTAGCTTGATATCCAGAAAAGTACAGACCCACGTACAGTCACACAGTATCTCCTCAAAACCAAGGAAAATTCTCAAAAGACTTACTAATTCACTAACTTCAAGCCATGGAGCAGCCCTCATACCACCAAGGGTGCACATCAGCCCCACCATGTGAAGAACAGGAACCAATAACTTTCAGCCATTCCACATTATCTGCAAATGATGCAAAATAATACGATCAACCAGTATATATAGGCATATCATGCTTCAGAATCAGAACATCGTCAAACCATTAAATCAGCAAATACAAAGCTCCTATATAGGCCAAAAGTCCTAGATAATCAACTTCTGATTTCTCAGCAATATTGGAATGTCGGGAAAGTTGTCTAAGATCATGCATCAAGCAAAGGGAATCATCGTTCATTGTTCTCAAGAGGTCGTACTTCATCGACCAATGCTACCACAAAAGAAGATGTGCCTAAAGGTAACTTGGCGGTTTATGTTGGAATGTAGCACAAGACCCGCTTTATAGTTCCAATAGCCTACTTGGAGCACCCTTCCTTTCAGGACTTGTTCAAGAAAGCTGAAGAAGAATATGAATTCAATTATCCTATGGGTGGTCTAAGTCTCCCTTGCAGTGATGAAACTTTCTTTGATGCTACTTCGGACTTGACTAGAAATTGAGTTCGAATTCAGTTCACGAGACTTCATTATGCCTTAGGTGCCTAATTGGATGCCCAAACATGCCAAAGAGATGATTTTGTTCATTTGAACACTAAAATCTTGAAATAATTTCCCATGTTTGAGATACTAAATTACCATGTATATGGATACAAATGACGAGCATTGTGTGTTTCTGCGAAAAATGTATGAAGCGGATCTTGTATATTAGATTTTAGTTATGATATCTGTAACAATATTCATCCCTTAGTGCACGCACTGGATAACAATAGCAAAGCATTGCAGAGAGCAATAAGATTAGATTAACTGCCACATCTCTGGACTTATCACCTAAACCATGTCAAGGAGTAAAAGCATGCATGCCAGACTTTGATGGTTTGGTTCCACAGACGGTTCAAGTAGTGGAATAGTTCGACGAGAAGTCGAACAAGCTGAAGTACTATCGCACAAGCTCCAGCAAAGCTACTTCACTATCATGCTCTCATGCCTCCACAGAAAAATGTATCATACTATGCAGAACAAGAAGAGGACAATAGGAAAATGTTGATCTCAATAGCTCTAGACTAGTATAAAACGTGAACCTAATAGATAGGCACAGTAAATGAACCAACTCCAAGGGAAGCAGTAGGATAGGCTTGGAAAACAAAGCCAGCAAAAAGTACATAATATCCTAAGGGTTATGTATTTGCAGGAAATGTGCACATTTCCTGAAGTGAACCAACGAGATAGGAAATGTGCAAATGATTTAGCCAGAGGACCGTATAAAATTTTCAGAACTGAAGTGCACCAGGATGTGTCCTGATTCCTGAACCCTTTTTAGTTGAATGTCAATTTCAGAGGAGATCACAAGAACAACCAAAGAATCTCATTGCCCACGTTTTTTCTCATGGCATTGGTTTAATGGATGAGATAAGGAACCTATTGAAGTATGATAGTTATATCATACTCCATAACGTAGGATTTGACAATGAAGAAGAGTTATATCAGAAGAATATGGGCGATAGAGATGACAAAGTGAAGGCGGATGTGGGCAGTAACTTTGACAGGAGAGTGGTACAGCTATTGGCAAACTATAGTTTCCCTGATTGAAGAGAAGATGAGAGAAGATTGTTTGAGATGAGCTCAAAACATCCCACCCTACAAAGGCCAATGTGAAGCTGGTGAGGATAAACAAATCAGTTTAAGCCAAGAGGGAAAAAAAGAGTAGAGGAAGACCAAAGAAGTGAAGAAAATTTACAGTAAGTAAATAAAAGGGTCATGATCATGTTGAGATTTACCATGATGGACGCTCTCCCGTCTCCAATGTGGATAATGGAAACAATGGATTAATGTGGTCTCCCACCTGCCCCATCCTTTTCGTGCATCATGATAATGATGGAGAAGATTCAAAAAGAGTCTAACACTTGCTCATGCAAAATAGACAAGAATGTGATGTATCATGGTCTTTGCCTTTCAGAGTGGATCAGGAAAACTGTAAGAATTGTCTTCTAGGCTGGATATTGCACATCAATAGCGACAGAGGCTTGGAAAAGATAAAAGAGCAATGGGGCTGACTGCATAGAATACCCTTTGAATATACAATATCTCGACATGGTAACAAAAACTTCATAGATCCTAGGAAAAATCGCTTGTTGATAACAGCAGCCAAAACCGACAGATATCAACCGCAAAAGATTCTACGGTCAAAACCAAGTTCACAGACTAGGCATTTTTATGGAGCATTCAGACCTATCTCGTTCCTCTTGCATTTTATCCTGGGTTTCATGATACCCCCACAAACTAAATCAAAAATCATCCTCACTCATTTCACGGCTGAGCTATCTTACCAAGATAACCATATATTTATTTAAAAAAAAGTGGAAAATTCTACCAGTTTTAAGTTTTAGAAGAATGACGTAGTCATCCAAGTAACCTACCTCACTTACGACTAATGTTTGCTTCAGCTCCTTGCCACTTCAAAAAAAACAACACTATCCAATGCCCAATACCCCTGTTCAACCCGTGGTCTTGAACAGGAGCATCAATACATCCTAGGGAGAGTTGTTTCCATCGATAATTCAGTTTAAGATTAAAACATTCATCACAGAAGCCACTGATCCACGGCAGAAACTCATCTTCTAGAAATCGAAAAAAATTTCATAACGGATAATCAACCGAAATCGACACTCAACCCTCAATTTTTGTTCCAAAACATTTCCTAAATTGGTAGCCACTCACTCTAATTCAGTCCAAGACTAAAACATTCATCTCAGAGAAGGAAAATCACAGCCGCCGAGTACATTGAGAATCAATGACAGCAAAATCAACTGCATTTTCTCCTAAAATCACGCAAGATCGAAGTTCACACATTCCATGTTTGCATTCAACTCATTTCTACAATCAATTTGCAACACCAAGCTTGCAATTAAAAGAGAAGGAAATCAAAAAGAGGCGAAAGGCTACCTTATTATCGCCAATGGCGGACGAGTTGCGGCGATAATCTCCCTCGCTCGAGCCGATCTCCATCGACATTTTGGTTTCGTTTGCATTAGGGCAAATGTCGGTGAAATCCTGTCAACTGATTTGTGTCAAACCGAAGTTTAGCTATGTTATCCCGTCACAAGCAAACAGATGAGAATAGTAAACATCAATAGTATGGAACTAATGAAATGAAACCTAGGTTGCAGCAAAATACCGCAAAATTTTGACTAAAATGTCATATTTAGAATCAACTCGTGTTTTGCAACTTTTTCATATTACAATAATGTTCTAAATTGTTATCGTTATTTTTATTCTAATCTTAACAATGACGTTTCATAAATAAGATTAGTAAAGATAATAAAAAAAAACGTAATGTGAATAGATTGTGAAAAAAGTTTTTAGGATTCAACCATCAAAAAGGAAAAAAAAAGTTGTAGGGTGAAACGAGGATAGCCAGCTCCCGACTTATTCTCGAAGCCAGCATGAAGGTCCAGTATGCGCAATATACTAGCAACATCGATGGCTGATGCACATCACCCCACATGCATGGTTAAAAGTCATGGGTCCGAAATACTCAAACCAAAATTTACAAGTTCGGCCCCACCGTGACACCGTCCTTGTACATGAATCCTCATAATGCATCAACTTACACAAAACACACCTAGACAGAAAGACACAACACATAAGGCAAATGCATGTGCCTTTAAAAGGAAGTTTGGAGTACAAGCCTTGTTAGGTGCATGTTTGCCTCGAAACATCATCTATCAGAATAAGAGAAATATCTTACAAGCTCGATTTGATCATACTTGTAAAGCGCGTACTCATCCGTACCTGCTCGGCCCCCTTTGATTATGGATACTGCAAAAGAAATAAAGCAATGTCAAGGGTACTTCTGTCGAGACTGGAACACACTCAGCATGGACTGACTTAAGACTACAGGCTCAAGGTTATCGTTCTGTGACAGGAACTACAAACAATGGATTCGACAACTTGGCATCGGAGATTCACCGACACGTAACCTTTAATCACGGACATTGCAAATAAAAATGGATCAGTTGCAAAGCCTTCCCTTCCCATGTAAAGAGAGGAAACATCTTCCACCAGCTTTCCCCCCTAGAACAAGAGACGATTTTTGTTGAGATTCAAAATCAAGATCACAGCACTGCTAACATAAATGTCCGATCAACCAATCAACGATCATGACTCATTCTCCCTGTTTGTGACTACAAAGAACCATTTTATTAACATAATGAAAACTAACTAATGGCACATCAGTCTTCATGTTCATCCAAAAATGAACTATTATTCTGAGAAGGCATTTCTATAAAGAGCCAGCTGCACATCTAGAGCAGTAGAAGCATGTGTGTCATCCTGATGCGGCCTCTCAACGTCCATGGATAGGTCAGCTTGTCACACATGAGCAAATATCATAAAGATTGGATTCATGTGTATGTTGAAGGAGATAGAGAAGCGGCGGAAGATGTGGAAGACATCTTGAAAGAGGGAAATCCAAGAAGTGCTTGAACAAAGTGACGTATGGCTTGAGTTCACATAATAAGATTTCACACAGCATGACAGTGAATAGAAGAAAGTCATGACTTCGACATCATACAAGCGAATCTTGTTTGAGACGGCCCTTAGTTTCATTTTGTGGTAGTTGCTAATTGATCATGCCATGTCTTGTAGCTGTTTTTACCAAACAAGAACACAATTAAAGCTCCGACCCCGTCTCCTTAATCCAATCATTCTTCCGTGTTTTTCTAGCTGATTGGAATTGGATTTATATCCCTTTAGTCATAATTCTCTCCGTTTCTGTTTCAGGATTAGATTTCTCTCTACCCGAAGAAGGAAGACGGGATGCTTTCGAAGAAAAGAGCATGTGATGCCAGCAAGCCAAGGTCCTTAAGCAGACCCCATAAACACGACTGATCAATAATCACTTTTGGCAATGCACTGAGGACTAAATCTTTCGCCCTTCAGCGGCACACACACATATATATAAGCAACGTAAAAGCACAAGTCTCCCGCACAAAGGAACATATAATAATAATAATAACCAAAAGGTTCAAGTCACCAGAACTTACATGGCTCAGGAACCAATAACTTCCATTCTTTCCACGTTCTCTGCAAATGGACACAAAACTAATTTGATCAACCACATATATAGGGATGTAGTGTTTCACATTTACATCATCACTCAAGCATTCAATCATCTTCAACCTTGTGAAACATAGTCCAAAATCCTAGAAAACAATTCTCAGCAGAGAAGAATGGCAGTAAAGTTTCCACAGATTATGCATCAAGCAAAAGGATTCATCAGACAAACAAGTTTCAGGTATTCAAGAGGTCAAACTCCATCAACCCATGCTGCCACAATGGCAGATGTGCCGAGAGGTCACTTGGCGGTTCATGTTGGAGTTGAATCCAAGAACCGGTTTGTGATTCCAATCGCATGCCTGGAGCAGCCACTCTTTCAAGACTTATTAAAGAAAGCTGATGAGGAATTTGACTTCATATATCCCATGGGTGGTCTCCTTCTCCCTTGCAGTGAAGATACTTTCTTGGATGCTATCTCTGACTTGACCAGCTACTGATTTCAAATCTTCTGAGTAGAACTAATGTAGCCAACCACCAGTAGTCTTTAGCGCAACTTTGTACCAGTTATTTTCCATCTATGTGATTCAATTGAATAGAGAACTCCTGCAATTTATCATTCTTGTTTAAGAATATGGTTGAAAGCCACTGATTTACAGGAAATGAGAACTGATCCTACATCTACATCTACTCTCTATTGCATCTTCCCTATACGCATGGCTACTGGTAGTGAATCCAGGATATCATTAATATCCTAAACTGATTCTATGTTACAAGGTCTAAAATTGACATCAAACATCCAGCTTTTTGCCTTTTTTTAATCTCTACCTCTTTGCAGACATTAAAGAAAATTCAAAATAATGCACGCATGCAAAGCAAACAAGCTGAAATTTCTCATTACATGCATCAGAAAGAGTAGATCATATCAAACTCAATCTGCAAAATAATCCAGTACAACACAAGCTTTTTTGGCGAAATAACCCAACTAGAAGAGTTTACAAATTTCGCATTCTCAGGCAAATCCTGGCCCTTGGCCCCTTGGTCCCACTAATCAAAAGTTTTCAGAACGGTATATCAGGACTCAATTCAGCTCCCTGCAAGCAAGAGATTAAGCTATCGGGAGGCCCTGTATCAATATAAGGTAAAAACTTTAAAATCAAAAAAACTATGATTCATGTTACATGAATACTATATTTTCCATATAATCACACTGAGTCTAATACTTGTTCATGCACATGAAACATTTGTGATGGAACATGGCTCTGTACTAGTGTAAGGTGAATACATAAAATTGGGAAAACCATGATTCAGTTATACTATATTAATCATATAATCACACCGAGTCTAACACTTGCTCATGCACATGACAAGATTGTGATGGTTCAAAGCTTTTGCCTCATAATTTAGACAGGGGAAGCTTTTAGCATTAACTTTTTCCACTGGATATAGGACACTGACTACAACACTGCCTAGGAAGAAGATAAGAGCATGGTGGCTTTGTTAGATAGAAGCAATATTGAACAAAACCAGGATTGAGTAAATATTGAGAGTTGTCATAAAATGCACCTCAAGAGGACATGAAATGCACTTCTATTTTACATTACGACCGCACTTCAATCCATTCCATTTGCACCAAACAATTGCTCATAAAAAAAACAACAAACTTATAAGAACAAAGGGAGCTATAGGAAAGTAAAGTAACTGTGTCAAAATACCGATAGCTAGAACGAATTCAGTATCAGGTTATCAGCTCAATGCCAGGATTATAATAGACATGAATTTTTCCTCGGGGATAAAAAAGTTTTTCCGATAAATTCAAATACATGACACAGTTGGTTTAATACCAGGAGAAGATTGCCTAATGGTTTTTCTTACCAAGATGATTCAGGAATTATTTAGCAGAAGATAGACCTAACTTTAAACGCCAAGTACCGAGATGGTGATATATCATGAGTCTGGAGGGGTTGGGAATACTTATCTTATAATGAAACATTGGTTTAGAAAAGGATAAGGTCATGCAATGAAGATACCCTGCTCATTGATGTAACACCTAGCATGACAAGTCAAGAAAGGCGCAAGCTGGGTTGCTTGATATGAAAAATAATACAGATATGCAGCATCTCATAGACATTAGGCAGGACATAATATCTCCTCCAGATAATGACCTATTATCAAAGGACTTACTAGTTAGCCAAGGGTTATCCAAGTAGCCCTTGGGATCACCAGGGTGCATGTTAGCCCCACTAATTCGTAGAATGAGACCCATAATTTACACATCTGCCGCGTTATCTGCAAAAGGAAAGTTAGTAAATCAATCAACGACTATAAATAAGCATGTGGTGCTTCACTGAATAACAACATCACTAAGCTATTGAAGTCATCTTCTCATAACCCTGTCAAACATAGTCTGCAAGTTCTAGGTATTCAGTATTCCTCGGCAAACAAGAATGGTGGCCAAGTTTCCTCATTTCATGCATCAGGCAAAGGGAATCATTAGGCAAAAAAGTTTCATTTTCTCAAGAGGTCAAAACTCATCAAGCCCGGTTGCCGCAACTGCGGATGTGCCTAAAGGATACTTGGTGGTTTACGTTGGATTGGAGTACAAACAGCGGTTTGTGATTCCAATAGCCTATTTGGAGAAGCCTCTCATTCAAGACTTGTTGAGAAAAGCTGAAGAAGAATTTGGATATGAGTATCCAATGGGTTGCCTGACTTTCCCTTGTAGTGAAGGAGCTTTCTTGGATGCTATTTCTGACTACTTCTAACTTGCTGGACCCCGGATTTTGTCAGAATACTAATGTGGCTAATCCAAGACTCCTCTCGGTGAAATATGTACTAGAAAAAAAATTGTACTAGGAAAATTTTTGTTCCCATTCTCTTATTTGTTACAATACAATGTATAGAGACGCTGTGCCATGTATAGATCTTACATGTTGAGTACCATTGATTTCATGCAAATTGATATAAGATCCCAGTTCCAAGCTAGGCTAAATTTCAAAGGAACAATGACCGCAGTTTCGAGCACTGAACACCTTGTAAAACCAAAATCGATCCTTATTCACTTCCTCAAACTCATCTCATTTTTACCAACAAGAAAAAAAACCAAACAGCACCATTCTCCTATATTTTGCAATGCAGCAATTTGAGAATTTATAATTAATGCAAGCTGAGGCAACAGAAGGAGAAAATGTAAGCTTCATAACAGATAATATTCAAAGAAAACACTGTAGAATCAGTCCATTATTGATAAGCTTATAAAGTATGCAAAGCAAGAAAACTACTCCCAAAGCTTCTCCCTCTATTTCAGAAAATGGTGATCAAGCTAAAAATGATAGATACAGTCTATAAAAGTCGTAAGTACATATGTTATGAATATGGCAACATAATCTAAGAATCTTCATTAAGCTTTCCCTGTTAGTGAGCCTGAACAGTGACAGAAAGATGAACAATATGTCATATGTGGAAATACAAGAGTCATGAAGGCAAAGTTACATTCAAATTTACCTCGATGGCACACTAGCAAAGCGGTTTACATGTACTTTGGCATGTGATGCAAGTTATATACTTTCCAGGGAAGCAGCACAACAAGACAATCCATCCCAGAACAGTCTGCAATGGCAAAGGACATGAAATGCCTTTGTTTTAATCTAAAGACTGCAGTGAAAGACATTCACAGAAAGAGCTAGAAATAGATAACACGCATACAGAAAGAAGAAATTAATTAGAACAAATTGAAAGCTGAACTGCAGCGAACTAGGTCCGCCATGAAATTAAATAAAGAGCTTCAAATTGATCATGTCTCCCAAAATGTTAACAGCTGGATTAAATTGAGTAATTAATCTAACCAAACTGATAACCAGCTTGATATTCTTAACTTGCATTTTTATAGAAAAAAAGGAGGAAATTATCAGGGTCATGCAGTGACACCAATCTATTGAGGTCAATGGCAAATGGTGCATGGCATGCACTCACCAAGGGTGTAAAGCACCCTACCCTCTGTCAAGCGCTTAAGCATATGCTTTAGTTATATCGACCATTACGTGCCTGCGATAGCAAAGGCCAATGCGAAGCACCTGGCCATCATGCTGCCTAGAGCTTGAACGACAATGCTTTGAGCATTTTTTTACAACAATGCAATGATGCACAAGAGTAAAAATTGGCAAAACTATGTTCAAGAATGACTTGATCTCAAATCTCCAACTTTCAGAATGTTCCAGAGGACCTAAATAAACCAACCACTATACAGGAATCCGACTTTAAATGGCCGCAAGACTTCCACTTCATTTCTCTCCTCATTCAGTGACCTTGATAATCAAAACAAGAGATGTTCTACGATAATTTCAGCGCTAAAGAAAATGGAGATTGACCATGCCATTTTCTAAGGGTCTTAAAAGGTGAAGTTTGACTGTCGTAGTAAGTTCTACGCTCTACCAAGGAGAATAACCAAATGGACCCGCTACATACTTAAAAGCTGAAGTTTATCAATTGGTAAAACCATGTGTTTGCAAAGTACAGATCAATGACACTGATCTTGACACAAACACTTGGTCATGAATTGACAGATTGTGATGGATCATGGTTTCCGTGTACGGACCTTTTTGTTGCAACTTTCCCTTTAGAGAAAAGGATAGGACCATAGATGTGACCGTACACAACCCAGTAATGTTAAGATACCTAACAAAAATTTATAACAAGATTAGCCAGGACCAATAGGTTGGTGTCAATTTGGACCACCTGTTTCAGGAAAATAAAAAAGAAAATGCAAATTCATTCTTTATAGAAAGGGATACTTCTAAAAAATTTCACAAGGTTGCACACCTAGAGGCGATGGAGTAGACCAGAATAATTTCTGGACTTCACCAGGGGTTAAGTATAATGCATCAAGCATCCATGACCCGGTTGTGCTCAATATTCACCAATAGAGTCAGTTCGTCCATTAAGCAAAAGGACGAAGCACGTAATGTTAACTGATATATTGTTCACAGCTTAGTCTCTACTTCATTACTTGACTCGATCAGGAAAATGGTTCTAACATGCTCTCCCCATAGAGAAGAAGGTGTTTTATATGTTAGGCATGATATATTGCTACTGACTTAAAATCTGTCCCTGCATAAAACTACTACAAATCTTCTAAATTCCGAATTTCATACAGTAAGACAAGCATACCAGTAATGAAGCTCCATCCATTCACGTTTTTATTTGGAGCTCAGCATAACAGTAACTACTTCAAACCATAGGGAAGCTGAAATGTCCGGATTCCGCCATTCCCATCATCCATTTTGCCGGGTATAAGTGACATCATATCAGCATATCCCACTGCTGCCAGGAATACATTTTTCATGAACATTGAGCAAGAGAAGGCCAGGTTTTCATATTACAAGAAGCAGTAAGCAACTATTGGAATGACAAATAATATCAGTTTTCACAGCTTCCGATCCGGCAAACACTAGATCCAGACCTTGATACTAAGTAATACGAATGCATGTGAATAATAATCACACAGGAAAAGCACAGATGGTGAGGGATCCATGACACTAACTCACTATGGCAGTTAAAACACGTGCTGAAAATACATGCTGAGGGACCAGAAACACAAATGTGGTATCATTGATATGGTCTGCTCCCATGAAAAAATAGCTGCCAAGTATCGGTGTTATCAGCGCAACTGGTCTAGCTTGTCACAACTGCCGCTAACATAAATATCTAACTCCAAAAGCTCAGAAAAAGCACAGGACATATTCTTCAAAAAGAAGAAATTTTGTATAAATCAAAGTTATATTCAGTGGAAGACATTCCATGATACAGAAAGGTCAATGAGTAAAAAAATTCTAATTATAAAGATTAAAAGAGCTTACGCTATACAACATATAGATTACCTCCTCGAAGTTTGTTCGAGGAGAGATTAGTGCAAAATTACTAGTAACTGATAAATTTCTTATAGTTAAAGCCCAAGTCAGAAGTAACATCTAGGAAAGTTTCTTCGCTGCAGGGCAGAGTGAGTCCACCCATTGGAGGATCGAACCCGTATTCTTCTTCGGCCGCCTTCAACAAGTCTTGGAACACAGGGTGCTTCAAATAAGCTATTGGAACCACAAACCGGTTCTTATACTCCAGTCCAACATAGACTGCCAAATGACCTTTAGGAACATCTCCCATTGTCGCAGTACGACTCAAAGGCAGATGACCTCCCGATAATCGGCGAGATTTTTGACGAATCATCCCTTTAGCTTTAGGAATAATCTCAGGAATCTTGATGCCCATATTAAAGAATATTATACTAGAAACTTTAAAGATTTTGAATTTAGAGGGACTGGCAGGAAAGGAGAATGTGTTGGAGATGCATGGAAACTGAAACGAAGGACTGCTTATATATAGTGGATGATTTTCAAACAGGATGATTAGCATGAGATCCAGGTAAACATAAGGGGACCATAACAAAATACAAAGTGGGGTTAGCATGAACTGTAGCAATCATAAGTGTTGGCCAAGGCATTATCTAAAAACCAGCCTTTTCTGATAGATACCCAGTTTTTCATGGATACCGTGTGACATTTAATGCACACCAACTAATGCTGATTCATTTTATTTTCTAAGTTAATCCTATATTTTTTCTACTTGTGGAAAAGGCATATGGCCTTTTGGGTATGCAGTGTAAGCTCATAAACAGTAAAATGTCTCTCCTATGCCAAATGAATCGCTCATTTAAAGCGAAAAAATCGGTCCATTCTTGCAGCTACTCCACAACTAAAGGTTCCTGTCCAAGTATAAATTTAATATCGAGCAACTAACTTCTAACAGGATGTTAAGAGGAAGAGGCAAGCGTACGACATCTGAAAATGGTGGTCATCCTTGTACTGGTGATGGTCACAATAACTAGTACATGTTCTCCTTGCAGGGCTAGAAAGTTCATCTTCAAGTCTAAATCTAGAACTGAGCAGATAATAGTCCAATACCAAAACAAGTTTTCTCTCCAAATTCCATACCGATTTCACCTACGATCATAAACTTTCTGCAATGGTTCAAACGTTTTACTTGGCTTACAAGGGATGTAAAGTAATCAATGGTCTTCTACAAACCCAAGTGAAGAATTCCAAGGAGCACAAAAAATCAAAGCACTGAACCAACCCAAACACAAGAGTTCCATTGAGTAGGGAAAACCTAAGCCTTTTTGCACTAAGTGGTCACAATAAACCATAGAGCTAACATGAACTTAAGAAAACACGAGGGCTAGCTAACGCAGTCTAGTAAAACTGCGTTTTTCCTTTTCCTAAGGTGCTCACCGACAATAGAAGGAAAACCAGAATCACTAATAATAGGTTAAACATTCTTCACATTCTTTGCAATGCAAGGACAAACCAAATTATCATTTTTAACGATTAACAGCAACTGAAAAACCGCGGAGACCAAATGGGGATGCAGCTACATACCCGAAACCTGTTCCAGCAAGCCTAGGACCAACACAACTGTTAGCGTAACGCCACCACTAAAGCACCGACCCACATTAGAGAATGACTATATCAAGCTCGACCCATAATGGTTTTTGCATAGGAGATGGATTCTTGAGACCCAAAAATGAGAACCCATTTGCGTTTGCGAGATGAAATCGTGACCAGTGAGTGGTTGAATGGTGAATAGCATAACCAGGTAAAACCCTGGAGTTGCGTCTGTGATCATGATGATGAGGGGATTAGCAAAATGAGAAACTATTATCCTGTGTTTTTTTTTTTTAACTTTACTAGTTGCTAAAAGAAACCCGATTCGTTAGTGTTAGGGTTGATGGGTTAAATCATTGGATTTTTAAAATAAAGATTAAAAAATAAGTTTTGTAAATAAAAAAAAGAATAATTTTTGTATCAATATTTTTGATTTCAACGTTTAATTTTCAAATTCAATTATCTAATCATCCATAAGCTATCCTCATATATCATTAATGTGGGATTATTGTTACTCTTGCACAAAAATAAAATAAAATAAAATAAAGAACTAAATAGAATTTAAATAATAAAGTGTGGATGATTTGATATTCTACCCACTCAAAATATGTCGAAGAGCTATATTATCTTTAATTTTAAATCGAAAACTTTTTTGATGCTTTTGGGAAAGACACAATGCTGATGGTTAAAAAGAAAATCATAGTCGGTTATTGACGAAATCAAAATAAATAATTCACAATTAAAACATATCATAGTTTAAAAAATCTTGATAAATTGATGAGGTACATTCGTGAGAAAAGAAATACTAATTGTATTATCTTTCACATTCTCCACTCATATTCCTTGTCTGATTGGTGAAATTTCATATTACTTTGACCAATCATACAAGTCTCATAAATAGTTACCACAAATGAACTAATAAAAGAGAGAGTCTAGTGCCCAAACCAATATATTTAGCATAAGAATAATCATGTAACTTTCAAGTAAGATGGAAGATCATACAGCTGAATGTACGACCTACTAGGTTTTGGACAACATTGTGACAATCATCACTTCATACTCATATTACATAAAAAATTCGAACATTCAAGAGCCATCCTGATGGTCAAGAAGAGAAATCATGGACCTCACGGTTAACACAAGACCTTCCACGCTAAGCCGTCTATCGTTACATTGAAGCATAGTTTCACTATTCTGAACTTGACACATTACTTCACTTGCCTTCGAGGTTTGCCCAGTGCGTCAAAAGAAGCGGCTGCGGGTATAAGATTGTGACAATCACATCGGCACAAAAGCCAATCATGCACAAGAAAAAGTTATATCAGCGCAAAGTATGGGCATCGAAAATTTGAAATACAAGAAGAAAAAAGGTGAGCTTCAGAATGATATTAGCATGGATCAATTTATTGCAGCATGTGAATGAAACATGCAGAAAGTTGAAAAGTTAATTCCTGAATATAAGAAGTCACTGACACATACAACGTGCATAGAAGGGAGCGAATTTTTTTTATTTTTTTTTTTTGAAATTATTCATTGCATTGAAGAAAAAAGTGAGCATTTTATAATGCTAGAATTTATAATAGTTGCTGCAAACAAACTTCAAGACTTTGATTGATTCATTATCCTCCAAGTCTCTGTCACATGCTCTGTTGATGTGAGCAACCCAAAGACCTGGAAATGCTCGATATCATAGAATAAAAATAAACTAAACTCTAACTTATTCAGTATCGATTACTCTCACGTAAATTGGGAAAGGGAAACCGAAGCAAGTTGTCATCAAGGCAGGGCGAGTGTAGAAGAAACTCACTCCAAGTTGGTTGGGTTTTCACCGCCCGAAATCACAACTGAAACTGGCATCTTCCATACATCAGAATACGACTTCCATTCTGCGCATCATCCTTCACTGTCCTCCGTGAGCTTCAACAAAGACTTCCCTACAGTCGGTTCCGAGATTGTCATGTAACATTTCCCATATGTTACTGCACCATGGATAGAGAAAGTTAGTTACAAAACCGACTCTAAGTGACCGTCGCCAATATTCCTCATAACGCAAGAAAGTAGCCAGAGGAGGAACTCGCTATTTATGGATATTTGATGATCCAGTGACTAAATGTACTCAAAGGGTACAAGCGGGACAAACCAAGTACAGGAGTGCTGTGGAGTGCTGTGTGGGGATGAGATAGTAATTGGGGAAAAACCATAGCCATGCAAGCTTTCTGCAAGGTAGGCCACATGCCAATGGATCCACTGCATATAAGCATATAGGGCCACTGTGACTGCAACAACAGTGAGTAACAAGCGGCAACGATAACTTATTGCCACAATTTTTTAAAATGAAATCTAAAAATTCCAAAAAGAAAATAAGTAGTATTTTTCAAATGTTCATTATGAAGATTTCAAGTAAAAAAGCTTCCAACATGATTCCTCTGTTGTTGCTACGTTAGAAAATCCCAGTCTACTCTTTGCAGCCGCACGGTCGCACCTTCGTTTCAGTGATCAAAGCTCTCAGTTTCTAATGTTTTACTAATCGAATCAAATAACTTCTGAATTTCATAACATCAGACACACTGTTTCAAGAAAAGTAAGAAAAACACAAAACAGACATCAGCAAGCAATTCCACGAAGTTACATGCTGCTATTGATGTGCCTAATGAGGTTATAAACAGAAATTTAGCAATCAAGTCTTACCTGAGCATACCCGTGGCTCCAAAACTTTCCTTGGTCGTGGACTAGAAGGATCCAGGTTCAATAATCCAACCTGTGGCCTCACCTTGCCCTGCGAACAATAAGGGTAAGAAGGGTTTGAATTCAACACAAAAGGTTATATATATAACGGTTTTTGGCTTGGGCATGGCTGTTACATATATGCAACAAACTATAAGGATAAATGTAAATTGATGAGAGCAACAACGTGATAAGGTCCTTTTGATTTACGGACTATTCGGTTGATCAAAAGGAAATCCTTCGAGATTTCCTTTTAAAAAGGAAAAACAACGTGATAAGCACCGAGGTTTTTTTGCTAATAAAAATGTCATTTTCTCTGAAACACACTATTTCAGACAGCGGTGTATCTTGCAGCAAGATAAGCTCAGCAGATAGCAAAAACCGCTCAAGAAATTTGCATCGTCTGAGAGACAAGCAGAAATCGAAATGGCATTCCAAAGGTATAGGAAACAGAAATGGCATATTGTGCTTAATTTCAGAATTTCAAAATATTATATGCATGATATGCTTAAAAATGAAGATTAGAAGGATGAGCAAGGAGTCATGAATATTAAGTCCACACATATCGAGCGACATCTAGCGAGATGTAGACTGAGTTCCAGAGAATTTGATCCTGATGAACCTTCTGCTTCGCAACACAGACTTGTCTAGGACATCAGCTTAGCAAAGGAATTTACTCGGCACACATCTAAACCATAGATACTACCTCACTAGCATAAAGAAAAGAAACATGACTTGAACAGCATTGCAAAGCAGAAATACTTCTTTATCGAAATATTTGTCCAATCAAAAGAAGAACTTGACATTTCATGAGTGGTGAGATCAGAAAACGGTGGGCTATATTTTTTTCCAAGTTCAATATATTTATTGCTCTCCAATAACTCCAAGTTGGAAGCATGGCAATTACTTAGACAGCCATGTGCAAGGACACTGAAGTACCCAATACATGCTAGTCATCCCACCTAAATTTTAATCCTCCAACCTCACTCAATTTGCATGTTTTTTTCAATATTATCCATGCAAAAATATCTTATACGTACAATTATATATATAAAAGTTGTACACACATCTTAGCCCTTTTCTCATATATATACCCAAACACCCTTCAAAGAATCCATTCACATTTCAGAAAGCCAAAGTTTCTCTTTCATCTTCCTAACAAATGGGTATAATCCAAATGCCACAGATAGCGGATCGGACAAGAATAAGAACGCCGTTCTCGCCTAGGGGACAAGGTTCATGTCAACAGCCATGCACGTCATACGTGCCTAGAGGCCATTTCGCAATATATGTCGGGAACAATGAAGAGAAAAAACGGTTTGTGATTCCTATATCATACTTGAAGCATCCTCTGTTTCAACAGTTACTGAGGAAAGCAGAGGAAGAGTTTGGGTACGACTATGGCGAGGGCGGGGTGACTGTTCCTTGCAGCGAGTATTACTTCAACGACCTATTGTCGCGAATACATAACTCCAGATAGAAAGAAATAGGTGTTTTGACTATTTATTCCTGAAATTTTCTTTGTAGATATAACTAAGGTTTGAGCAAGATGTTTATTTCCATGTGACCTATCTTGGAATTCTTGTGCAGAGACGTACATATCCAATACTATGTTTCGACGTTTTCCCCCACTTTTTCTGTAATGGCGAAGAAACACTAGCAGAAGGTAAATACAAATACAAGTAGCTACAACGGAAATGAACTCAAGGCATCAAGCACATTCTGATGTTTCTAGAAAATGAGAAAATAAACAGACCGAAAAATCAGAAACAAGAAGCAATATCCACAGAGGGAAGGATATATTGTTTGGACTTGGGATACCAAAAAAAAAAAAAACCACTAGTTTGTTGCTACAGATGTAACTTACTGTAGTTGCTAGTCTACTGTCACCTTCACCTGGTAAAAAAAACCAAGTACACTAAGTGTACACAGAACCTACACCTTCTAATGCCCTCGACGAAGATCTAAAATTGCAATGTTAAGAAGAATAGAAGAGTTCACGATTTCTTAAAGAAAGGAACTGATAACTGCACCAGTAAAGACCATAAACACGGGCACAGATCGATCCTATTGAGAGGGAGCCATCCTCACTATGAATCAAGCTAATCATAAAACACTCAGAAATGTTATTTGTACCGTAACATCCATAATATTACCGCCCGACAGGAGTGGTTCCTTCTGATTTGCTGCCTTGAATTTTAGCAATATCAGGTTTCTAAACTTCCTATGACCGAAACCAGCCAACTAAGATACTCATTACTCTCAGTACTATACATCACCTGAGGTTGCCGCTCATTTCTTTATAAGAATCAATCCTTTTAATCATTTGGTCCGGATTAAATTCATCTACACTGGAGCTGCCTTGACAATAATGACAACCTCACATGTCTTTGCCTGCCTTGATTTTCAAATATCCCGGACATTAGTGGCCACCGAGTCTCAGTTGAGGCTAAAACAACCCATTCAAATAAAAGCATCCAGCAGACATGGTGATGATAAGTCTCATCACATGTGGGTCAAATTAAGTATCAACATGCAAGGTAGATATGAAAAACAAATTTAGACAACTGAAAATAGCATGTTGATGCTCCTACTTGATTCCTTGCTGGTTCCATGCATATGGAATGAGTTGAGGTGGGTTCATTCTCAACCTATCACGGTAATAGTTATCGGAATCTTTAATCCCTCCTGTGCTTCACATACCCGGACATCAAATATGTAAATTACGGTCAGGGAAAAGGTCCATCTACCTTATGGCTGCTTATAGGGAAAAGGAACCTATAAACAACTGTTCATAATCTCAGATTCAATAAGCTGAATAGCTGCAAAATAAACTGAAAACTGCAAATGATCAAGCAGATGGGGGAAACGACTAATGAGAATATATATATCAAAGCATATCGCCTGACACTGCAGAATATGAATAAATAGCATTGGCCCAAACCATCAACAAGCCAACAGATAATGTGGTTTCAACAAGATAATGATTAATCAAAGCCAACATTAGCAGACAGGAAAGTGCAAATAAGAGTAGTGGATGAGAGAACAAGTACTTGACAGAAATCCGTGCCTGGGTCACTCTTGCTCAAATTGTTATCCATTCCATTCCATTCCAATGCAGAAATGTTGGTGTTCTTGCAGCATAATCAAACCTATTCACTTCCTAGAAAAAGAAAAAGGAAAAAAAATGAATCACCTTAATAAAGACGAGACATAGCCACCAAGCTCATACAGCAAGCCCAACAAATGTAGGATTAGTTCAGCCCAATGCTCAATAACAGATGCTCTACTCTCTCAGGCCCAGTCCTTGCAGATTTTATTGAGAATTTAAAAAATAAGATCATAAAAATCGATGCACAGGAACTAAACAATCGTGGATGTTCATATCCTTAGGTTCGGACCCCATGCTCAATCTTAGTTTATGAATACACAGGAATCACATGAGCATACAAATGATCGGTTGATTCGCGCTCCTACCAGGATAGGTATTGAATAGCTCCTACCAGGATAGCCATTGCGACTCAAAGGGTGCAACAGAAAGAGTTCAAAGTCCTTAATGTTCTCGACGCCTAAACTAATAGAGACAGCTAAGCTGCATCCACGACGTTAAAAGCGCAAGTAAATTTCTGTCTAAGTGAATTTTTGCAGCAGCGTTTTTCAATGTTATCATGTCTGTAGAATGCACAAATAACAAATCAGCTCAGTGGTAAAAAAGAATCATCACAGCAACATGATTTGAAAAGTTGTTGCACACCTGCTACAAAAAGTTGACTGTTTGCACGATGAGCAGTTTCCAGGAAATGACAAAAGCAAAGGTTCCCATTGGAGACCTTTTTTATTGTACAAGTGCGCAAATAATAATATCTTAAAGAACGATTAAAAAATTAAACTTAAAATATTTTTTGACAGCTCAGACTCCATATTGAATTCTCTTATGGGAAACTACAGGGTTGAAATCGTTTGATTCAGTATTAAAATCACCTGATGAATACAAAACCCTCTTCCTTCCCATGAATGGAAAAAGTAGCCTCCTGTGATTCGCAAGAAAGGTCCATCCAAACTGCTCACAAGCAACGTCCCGCCTACTACAAATATTGTCTCACAAGCAACGCCCCGTCTACAACAGATCGTTCCTGAAATAGATTTAAATTCTCCTGGTGGCTTCTGTCAACAGATAAGACACATAAGCTCTGCATCCACCTATACGTAGGTACCATATGACTTAATCCAATTCTGTAGTATATTAACAAACCTGCAACCATTTACAAAACCAGGATAAATACTTTTTCAGTCCCTTTCTAGTTTGCAGGAGATAAACCTGCCATGAAAGTGGACATTGCACACTTACATAACATAAATTATTTATCCAAATGTACTCCACATGACATGCCCATCATTTAAGAACTGTTCATTTCATTTCTTTTTTATCCGCATAAGACAAATAAACTTATTCTTAAACTATAGTTCATCTAGTAAAACTTTCCAATGTGTATAACAAGAGGCGTATACAATGAAGCAAGTGAGACAGCTATTTTGAACAAGGCAGTGTGTTTTGGATCGTTTGTTTGAGACATGAGCTGGATCGACTCGAGTTTATATATATGCATAATATTTAATTTTCATAATAATAATATACACAAAATAATTAATATATTTTGTATTCTCCATAGATTTTCTAGGTTATGATTTTGATAATAATTTTTTTTTCTTAAATTCAATAAGTGTAATTTATTCATAAAAAGCCAACTTCGAGCGAATAAATGAACCGAGGCAAGACGAGCCCAAACTTTACTATTTATAAAACAAACCTAATAGCTTCGGCTCGACTAATCTCGAATCAAAGTTGAATCCAAGTTTAAACCTATTATTTATCTAAATGAGTCGAGCTCATATAATGTCTGATTGGGCTAGCTCATTTGCAGTTTTAGGAGCAGGATTATTTGTTGTCAAAGCCTCCTCCTGTACTGACCTTGTAGAAAAACCGTGTGGGCTTTTTGTTTTCTATTCTGTTTTTCTTCTTTTTTTCTCTTTTTTTTTATTGAGATATGCATTAAATAGACATTCTATCATCATTTCTAATTTTTAATAGAATTAATTCTTCGACATAATATCAGCCGTGACAAAAGATCTATTTAACAGGGTTGCATCAATGCTTTCACATTTCATGTCACAATAGATCTTTTTGTATGGGAAAAACTGTTACATATATATTAGTAGTCTTCGGCAGGTGATCCGTGCATCCACTTTGTTCAGGAAAAAAACCGACAGCTACTTGTTTATACATTCGTACAATGTGTGGTTTCTTTGGTCAAAACCGACAGATTGAGGCTCGTGATTTCAGACAAGATCCGTGCATCCACATAGAGGACATTCCATCTACACAACATCCGCAGCCAGGAGAACACCGAGCCCTACATCAATAGCTCAGGAGGAAAGACTACACCATACATAACCATCTCCATCGTTGCCGCTAGAATGCCAAATGCCTGCACCAATAGGTTAGCAGCCATGAACCAAATGAGAAACCTGCAAGGCCAATGAAAACATAAGTTCAATCGCCTTTCATATTTTACTGGGCATCGAATATTTCGAAAAAACATTGACATATTCATAAGACTACATTACATATTCAGCTTGTGAACGATACTAATTTTCCCCTGGGTGTTGTCAACAATCGATCAACTGATAACAATTTGCTCATAATATGCATATTATGCAGCAATTAGTGTTCATCAACAAGTTATAAGGAAATAGATTTTGCCATTCATCAACTCATTAGACATATTGTCTTGCTAGGATGGTAGGCATAGTGTATGTTGTGTTAAAAAACAAGCGACAGATATATAACAACACACTCTGTATCACCTAGTTTTGCAAGACGAGAACTACCATCAGAACATGACCACACTATTTGCGGCCAAAATCTTATACACAACAGGAAAAACTTCGAACTCCATTCTTTTTCCCAACACATAAGCTTAATAGAAACGCGCCTGCGACATTAATTTGTAACTAATTTTCTACATATGTTCACATTTAACGTACAAGTGGGCACATAATTTAACGTACTGATTTTTTAAATAATCAGATGCCATATTGAATTCTTTCACATTATTATAAATATATAATATAAATATAAGATGTTTTTTTTTGTTAGTTATCAATGTGTCCATTTCTTATTTCTTATTGATCAATAATCATCCATTGATTGATTTGATAATGAATTGACTAAGATCATTAAAAACTTCATCACCAAATATATAAATGATTAAATAATTATGTAAAAAAATAAAAACAATAATATTATAAAAAAATTTACTCGGTTGATCTCTTTTTTATCGATTATGGATACATTAACAACCTCATTTGGAAAATCATGGACTTCACAAAAAAAAACCTGACTTTTTATATTATATTATTATACAGTAATGTTGAAAACTTTATATATTATCAAAAATTAAAAGTTTTTTATAATTGAACAATGTATGAATAATCGATAAATTTAAATTTATAATACTCAATATTTATATTTAATATAAAATAAATTATGTGTTATTAATAGAAAAAAACCAAATAATACATCACAACAAATAGAATCCAGATCTATATAATTACAGGAAGAGATCCAGTTGTAGAAAAAGCAAAAGTTCACATTGAATGTCAAAATCACCATTCTCCAAAATACGGATAATTTTTCCTGATTATCTAGAAGATGTGGACTTCTATCTCAAAAGATGACTGGTAGAACGAAAAGCAGATGACAAAGCAGATGCTCACATTAGAGATCATTTTTTTTATACTACAAGTGGGCACATGATAACGTACTGATTTTTTAACTAAGTCAGATTCCACAGTAGAACTCCTCACATTAGAAATCAAGCGAACGGTCACATCGGAGCTCACATGGAATTTCCCCGTTTTTCAAGCATCTAGTATTCATTACAGGTACCCAAGTTACAGCAGAGGAACTGCAAGATTCATGATAGCACAGCCAAGAAGAAATAGCCATGGCACAACCAAATAGTATGTCTTCATTTCTGCCGATTTTTGTAACCTTTAAAATTTTTTTCTTTTTATGATTTGCTTGTGATCAATATGCTATATGTTCAACTCTTGTTGCCTGATTATCATCTGCCTCAACAATCCTGATTTTAAGTGTTCTTTTTCCTCCTAACCAGTTGTGACAGATCCAAAGAGAGAACTTGGCACATGAATCGCTCTACTAAACTTAATATTCTGAGGTTTGGTATCAAGTTTCAGAGTGTTTCAGTTTTCTTCTACCCAATTTTATGCTCAAACTACAAAACAAGGAATTACATCAAACTACTAAACTACAAAACAAAGGCAAATTTTCGATTTCAAGTTATTCTATTTTTCCAGATCCTTGAAACGCAACCAGAAGTAATACCAATTGTAGGCCTAAGTATCAATTAGGACTAGGACTGAACAAGAAGAGAAACCACTGTGTAATAAACAAACTATTGAGGAATCAATTCTTGTACTTCAGTGACATGAACAAGGAGAAGATCCTTATAACACAGTGGCTTCCATCAATTTCCTATAGCAGATTAGTGGAATCTAACCACTTGTCGTAACTCGTTTGGTCGAGGAGACATGCAACAAGTCAGGTCTATCATACTATCAGCTAGCCTACGGAACAAGACAGGATCTAGTGTTTTTAGTAATCATGGCTAGGAACTTGGCACCAAAACAGAGGATTGACATCATTTGACAATAGTTGTGAAAAAATAAATTAAAAATAACAGAAAAAAATAAAAATGAAAATTAGACGATGAACGTAAATCCTCGAAGGAGATAACCTATTGATCCACAAAGTAAGGTCACATAATTTTCCTTCTCAACTTGTGCACTATGTAACTAACTTAAATATTAGTGTATACAGTTTCAGAAAAAATGAGCCCGTCCAAATAAAAATATACTGATATTTTCTTTTTTTGCTTTTATGTATATTTTTTGCTTCATGGGAGAAACTTTCTTCAGACAGTGCATTATACGGATTCAGCCTCCACGATGCCTCAGATGTGATACGATCAGTGAGAGAAGCAATACCTGCACATTATCTCATTGAAATTGAATCCTTCTGGGAAATCCAAGATTTAAGAGGAGGAACGATCCCCAAGTATTTTGAATCAACAAAGTTTAATGCAGCGGACCATAAATGGTATGGAAAGCAGACAATTATCAAGAATTACACTAGGAAATACTTGTTTGAACTCTTTTTTTTTATAGGGTATTGGTTATCTATCCTCACGGAAATAAGGATGAAGACGGAAAAGATTACATCTCTCTCTACTTAAAACTGGTCAGCAAGCTCGATCACAGGTGGCCTGTGGAAGCTATCATCAAATTCTTCATATATGATTACAAATTGAAGAAGTATTTAACCATACAAGGTTATATTCAAATAACCTATCCTTCACTTTTTATTTTTTAGGCATAAAAATCTCAATCCTTCATGTCTATTTTCGGCTAACAAGAATACAAGATAAATTCAGGTCCAGGAGAGCACACCTATGATGCCATGGAGAAAGAAAGGGGAATTGCACATGCAATCCCTTTCAGCGAATTCACTCGACAATCTAATGGCTTCTTAAAAAATGATCGGTGTAAGTTTGGAGTTGAAGTCTTCGTAACAAATACTATACCTAAAACTGTATCTCTCTCCATCTTAAACAAACGCAAGACAGTAACATTTACCTGGAGAATCAAACAACTGTCAGAGGTAACAGAGGGTCAATCCTCTGAGTTCATCATGGAAGGGCGTTTGTGGTATGCAGTCAATCTTTTTGTTTTTCGATGTAGATATAATAAAATTGGATTCCTTATCAACCAGAATTCGGTTCCTCACTAGAACTTCCCCTTTGCATACCTAATTATTCCACTACTTCCTAACTTAGTGTCTTTTGCTTACTTAAGTTACTTCTCCTATAGGGAACTAATCATACATCCAAGAGGATTTGGAGGAGCTCAGGGGAAAAGCCTCTCACTTTTCCTCAATCTTGTGGATTGCTCTGATCTTATCAAGGGGATAAAGTTATTTGTTGGAAAGACTCTACGTGTCAAGAATCAGTTGAACGAGGATGATGTGTCCGTGTCTAGTAAGACACTAAGACCAACCTTGTTTACCCTTTATATATAGAACACGGATACACACTTCCTTACATTAAGCAAGCATTTGAATCTTTTCTATGCCATAGCAAACAACAAGCAGACTACCTAAAAAAAAATCTTAGGACAATTAAGACGGTGAACCGACTTCGAGGAAGTATGACAGTTCTATTAGTAAAAGATTTGGGATAATTTCCTTCTTTAATGATGTTCATTACCTTTGAGATTTACTCCTTGCAGCATGCGGCTGGTACACAAACGCCAAACCTTGCAAGGGCATTTCTCATCTTCTTTCAGTGAGTGATCTCCACAATGCAAACAAGGGCTTCAAGGTAGAAGATCAGGTGATTGTTGAAGTTGAGCTGAACCTGATCATGCTGATGAATGACATAAGATGTTGAAGTTGTTATCATGGAAGTTCTGTCTGGATTGAAAAATTAAGCATTTTCTTGTCATTGCATAAAACATCAAGAGCTGGTGTTGAATGCCCCATTTCATGGAAGAACAGATTGGATTTGCTATATCATTGTACAATATGTGAGGTCGTGAATAATCCACTTATTGTTAGGATACTCTTGTTAAATGTTGCAGCATTGGATATTTGTATGTGACCGCCCATTAATTCGCTTGGACACTTTTCCCCAGGGATTTCTCCAGCTTGAACACTCTTAATTACATAGTTTTTCCAAAATTGCAGCTGAAATGTTATTCATAGTAGTGCATCATTCCTCAAGAGACGTCTGCTTTCCTTCGGACTTCAACCAGGACAGGAATCACCACGGGAGAGTTATATAAAGTACCAGTTGAGCTATGAGAGAAGATCCTTAAACTAAATAGTTGGTCAACAGTTATATGTGTACGTCTTAGCGAGTTCCACAACACCATAAGTTCCATTGGAGGTTAACAAATGAAGGTTCCATGATAAAAATCTTTCTTGAATAGTGGTAAGTTTTCGAACAGTATGCCTCAAATTCGAGTATTAGTTTGTCACAATACCATACTTCATATGTGAAAAGGATTTGTGTAAATAATAAACGATATACCAGAAAGTCGATTCCATTTGCTTCAGAATAAACTCTTCCCTCGAAGACAAAATGATAAATAGATCCATCAAGTGTTCAGAATCCAAAGACCAGAGAGAAAAGTACCTACTTGATAAAAGACAAACACGCAGACGGAATTTGAATAACGTTGCCTCTTCGCATTGTGATCACTGCTCTTATCCTCCTTATGCTTCGGCGTCATATTTGGGCCCATCTGAAGAAATCAAGCAGTAACTATGAATCAAAGTTAATCATCCAAGGTAAAAGTTCAAACCCAATATTTCATTAGACTACTAGATAAATGTTTATACAGATTATTGCATACTACTGAAGGTAACTTAGACTAGAAAATTAATAAAGAAAGATTGGCAGGCTAATGTCGAAAATTTTAGTCGAACACATACCCACAAATTTCTGCTCAATATACAGTATAGATGACATTATATTATAACACTGCATAATAGGATAGGAATAGGAAAAATATTGTGGATTTTCTTAGAATATTAGAATATCTTATGAAAATTTCAAATGTTATTATTGCATGTTAAGATACTGATTTGAATTTAAATATTAGAATATTAGACATCTTGATTTGTTTTCTATTAATATTTTATTACAAACTCACATAAGCATAGCCTTCTGATGGTTAGCATTTAAGTTCCAACAATACGTTACACAAACAAACAAAGAAAAACACGCACCAGGCAACAAGAAATCGCAAAAGAAACCAACAAGCAAGAATCTGTATAAACATTTATCTAGTAGTCTTATTAGCAGCACAAAAACTGGAATCAATGTTCACAACACCAAAAGAAGAAGAAAAATGACCCTCATAATCTTTTGCTACCTTCGTTTTCTGTCTAATAAGGTTCCAGGACAATATATGCATTAATCCAGTAAAACAAAAGTTGACTTTTAACGACTGCCCTATAAATTAATTTATTTTTCCTGCTGTCTATGGTCACATGTCTCTTTCTCGCATTAAAATACGGTTCTATTTCGCATTTTGTGAGGAAGAGAGAGGAAAATAAACTATACAGGATCCACTATACTTCAAAATTTTCAGAAGCACAGAAGCACGTACAATGAAGCAATCAGGCCAGCTAGTTCAACAAGCTATATGTCACAGCATATAATTCCTAGATCAGAGACAGCATAGCCGAAAAGCATAGAGGCATGGAACCACCAACTGGTATTGATTAACTATTCCTGATTTCTTTCTCCTCTGTCTAGTTTATTATTATTAAGAATTCAACCAAATAATACTTCGCAAAAAATACAATCCAGAATTATATAATTACAAGCACAGATCCAGTCGTAGATAAAGCAAAGGTTCAACTGGATGTCAAAATCAGCATGCTCCAAAATACGGATTATTTTTTTCTGATTATCTAGAAGATGTTGGAGTTCTATCTCAAAAATTGGCAGGTAGAATGAAAACCAGCTTCCACGAAATGACAAAGCAAATGTTCACATTAGAGATCAATTTTTTATACTACAAGTGGGCACATGATAACGTACTGATTTTTTTAACTAGTCAGATTCCACAGTAGAATTCCTCACATTAAAGATCAAGCAAACGATCACATCGGAGCTCACATGGAATTTCCCCTTTTTCCAAGCATCTAGTATTACAGGTACCCAAGTTACAGCAGAGGAACTCCAGGATTCAAGATAGCACAGCCAAGAAGAAATAGCCATGGCACCACCAAATGGTATGTCTTCATTTCTGCTGATTTTTTCCACCTTTTTTTTTTTCTTTTCATGATTTGCTTGTGATCAATATGCTATATATGTTGCACGCTTGATGTTTGATTATCATCTGCGTCAACAATCCTGATTTTAAGTGTTCTTTTTCCTCCTAACCAATTATGACAGATCCAAAGAGAGAACTTGGCACATGAATCACTCTACTAAACTTAATATTATGAGTTTTATTATCAAGTTTCCGAGTGTTTCAGTTTTCTTCTACCCAATTTTTTTGCTCAAACTACAAAACAAGGAATTGCATCAAACTACAAAACAGAGGATCCTTGAAACGCAAACAGAAGTAATACCAATTGTAGGCCTAAGTATCAATGAGGACTAGGACTGAACACGAAGAGAAACCACTATGTAATAAACAAACTATTGAGGAATCAATTCTTGTACTTCAATGACATGAACAAGGAGAAGATCCTTCTTTATAACACAGTGGCTTCCATCAATTTCCTATACCAGATTGGTGAAATCTAACCACTTGTCGTAACTCGTTTAGTCTAGGAGACATGCAACAAGTCAGGTCTATCATACTATCAGCTAGCCTACGGAACATGACAGGATCTAGTGTTTTTAGTAATCTTGGCTAGGAACTTGGCACCAAAACAGAGGACTGACATCATTTTGACAACAGGTGTGAAAAATTAAATTAAAAATAACAGGAAAAAAAAACTAGAGGATGAACGTAAATCTTCGAAGAAGATAACCTATTGATCCACAAGGCAAGGTCACATGATTTCCCTTCTCAAATCCTGCGCTATGTAACTTACTTAAATATCAGTGTACACAATTTCAGAAAGAATGATCACGTCCAAATAAAGATATACTGACTTTTTCTTCTTTTTTTTGCTTTTATAAATCTTTTGCTTCATGGGAGAAACTTTCTTCAGACAGTGCATCATACACATTCGGAGTCCAAGGTGCCACTGATGTCATACGATCAGTGAGAGAAGCAATACCTGCACACTATCTTGTTGAAATTGAGTCCTTCACAGATATCAAAGATTCAATAGCAGGGGTAAACCCGGAACATTTTGAGTCAACAGAGTTTGATGTAGCAGGCCATAAATGGTATGGAAAGTAAACAATTATCAAGAATTACATTAAGAAATACTTTTTTGAACTTTATTTTTTTTCTCATTCTTTCAGGGTATTAGTTATCTATCCTCACGGAAACAAGGATGACTACGGGGAAGATCACATCTCTTTATACTTAAAACTGATCAGCAAGCTCGATCATGGGTGGTCTGTGGACGCTACTATCAAATTCTTCATCCATGATTACAGAAGGAAGAAGTATTTAACCATACAAGGTTATATTCAAATAACCTATCCTTGACTTTCCATTTTTTAGCCATAAAAATCTCAATCCTTCACATCTATTTTCCGCTAACAAGAATACAAGATAAATTCAGGTCCTGGAGAGCACACCTATGATGCCATGGAGAAAGAAAAGGGAATTGCACATGCAATCTCTTTCAGCGATTTCACTCTACCATCTAATGGCTTCTTAAAAAATGATCGGTGCAAGTTTGGAGTTGAAGTCTTCGTAGCGGATACTAAACCCAGAACTGCAGCTTTGTCCGTCTTAAACGAACGCAAGAGAGACACTTTTACCTGGACGATCAAAGAGTTCTCAAAGTTAACAGAAGGTCAATACTCTAATGAGTTTACCAGGGAAGGACGTTCGTGGTATGCAGCCAATCTTTCCATTTTTTGATGTAGATAAAATAAAATTGGATCCCTTATCAACCAGAATTCGGTTCCTCACCATAACTTCCCCTTTGCCTCCCCTAATTATTTCAGTATTTCCTAACCTGTGCCTTTTGCTTACTTAAGTTGGTACTTCTCCTATAGGGAACTAAGGATATATCCAAGAGGATTTGGAGCAGCACTGAGAAAAAGCCTCTCACTTTTTCTGAATCTCGTGAATTTCTCTGATCTTACCAACGGAAGAAAGTTATTTGTTGAAAAGACTCTACGTGTCAAGAATCAGTTGAACGGAGAGGATGCGTCCAATTCTAGTAAGACACTAAAACCAACCTTATTTACCCTTTATACAATATATAACACACATACACTTCCTTACATTAAGTAGGCATTTGAATCTTTTCTAAGCCATAGCAAACAAAACATAGACTACCTAAAAAAACCTTAGGATAATTAAAACGGTGATCGAGGAAGTATAACAGATCTATTAGTAAAAGATTTGGGATAATTTCCTTCTTTAATGATGGTCATTACCTTTGGGATTTACTCCTTGCAGCATGCGGCTGGTACACAAAAGCCAAACATAGCAAGGGCACTATTCATCTTCTTTCAGTGAGTGATCTCCACGATGCAAACAAGGGCTTCAAGGTAGAGGATCAAGTGATTGTTGAAGTTGAGCTGACCCTGATCATGCTGATGAATGACATATAAGATGTTAAAGTTGTTATCATGGAAGTTCTGTCTGGATTGAAAAATTAAACATTTTCTTGTCATTGCATAAGTCTTCAGGAGCTGGTGTTGAATAATATCTCGGAATATTTTGAATAAGGAAATATATATTTTAAATATGATAAGATATTTCTGAACGATGCAAGAATCCCGTGAAAATCTCAACCGCTTTCATAAATATTTCAACTACATGTCGATATAAATATTTTCAAAAATTTTGACCAGCATGGAAGAAAACAGAGACAAAGAAGGGCACCGCCGCATGGAGTTCCCTCATCGTCTCGGCCTCGCCGAGCCTTGCTGGAACAACCCGACGCCGTCGTCGTCTACGGAGCAACTTCCGGCACCACCGCTCTCTCCTCACTACTCTGCCAATGCTTCCATCTTCAGGCGCCTATTCTCCTCCTAAGCGGTCAAATCGACCGAAACCCTAGATGAATCATCAGCGACTGATGAATTGAAGAGCAGGATCTTTCGGCTTCAGCTCCCGAAGCGGAGCGCGACGATGGTGATCGATAAGTGGGTTAGAGAAGGGAATAGGATCGAGGTGTCGCAGCTTCAGGACATTTCGTCGGAGATGAGGAGATTGGGGCGATATAAGCATGCTCTTGAGATATTAGAGTGGATGGTTAGCCATGACGAGTTCAAATTAGCAGATTGTGACCATGCAAATCGCATTGATTTAATGACGAGAGTCTTTGGCATTGATGCTGCTGAAAGGCATTCCGAAGGTCTTCCTGCTTCTGCCATATCAAGTGAGAGCTATACTGCTGTCCTACATTCTTATGCTGGGCAAAGCTAGTTGACAAAGCGGAGGAACTTTATGAAATGATAAAGAATTCAGGTTTACCGTTCAAGGCCATTACATATAATAAAATGATGACTTGTACATGTCCATGGGACAAATGGAAAAGGTCCCTTCGGTTGATGATATGAAGCATCAAAAGATTGTCCCTGACCTGTACAGCCATATTTAATGGATAAGTTCAACTGCCACAGATCTCGATGTTGGTGGAATTCGAAGCATTCTTGATGAGATGATCCAAGATCCCTGCTACAACGAAGATTGCTGAAGGTACATTTGATGCGCAGGAGCGAGATTAGGCACAACGGTTGAGCTATCTTTTGATCTTAACCATGACGTGATAACACACATCGTTACCCTAAATATATGCGTGATTTTATTTATATGATTATGTGATCACGTACTCGCATGATAAATAAAAGAATAAAAGTGTGATTATTTGATTGACTTGATTTCTTTGCCAGAAGAGTAACGATGCAACCTGCAGAATATTATAGAATTTAAATAACGATCTCCTGAATATTGCTTGCTCTTGATGTGTGATATCATGTGATTGTTGATATTATTTTTGTAACGAATTATTATTCCTGAAAATTATTAAGAACGTTATAAAATATAGTGTTATAAATTTATGAAACACCAAGATAGGCACCTGCTATACATGGATTAATATGATTAATTTCATATTATATACCTGAAATCTCGAATTACGAACACCATGATGGTCACCTGCTATACATGGATTAATATGATTAATTTCATATTATATGCCTGAAAATCTTGAATCCTGTTATATGTTTAATTTCATGCTACCTGCCTGAAAGTCCTGAAAACCTGAACAATGAGGATATTCCTGGGGAGAGCCCAAGGGGGAAATCACGTCCAAACCGGACCTGAGTAGAATATACATATGGACTGGACCCAGCTGCTAACCCAAAAGCCTAAGCTAATGGGTTATGGGTTCCTCATATATATATTCTACTCTTTCTGTTTCTCCATGGTCGATGTGGGTAAACCTGCTCACACATATCCTCAACAATTCCTGTAAATAATAATAACTTTGAGAGTTACGAATCCTGACTAGCTAGGGAGGGATAGAAATTCCTTCCTGCTGTAACTCCTCCCATGTTATTAACCTGTAAAAAAAATCATAAGAATTACTATAACGTGACAAAAGCACGTTGTTTACGTGTAAAAATCCTGAGAATCAATATGATATTTTAGAACATGTCATTAACCTGTAAAAGTTATAAGAATTAACATGATTTGATACGAAATATATATGAGCCTTAAAACCCCCAATAAAGGCTTTTGACGGCGGAAAAAGAAAGGATTTATCAGTTTGACTTGAGATATTACCTTGTGTGCTTGTTGGTGTTGCTTGCATTGTATTCTGTTTGCATAATAAGCATGTCAGACCTAAAAAACACTTCAAAAGGCTTAAAACAAGATAAAAACTATGAAAAGACTCTTGAAATGAGCTTAAAACACTCAAAACCCCTTGAAAAGACTAAAACAACATGAAAACAACTCTAATGACTTGAAAACGTAAAAAACTATGAAATGACCCGTTAAATGAGCTTAAAACAGGATGTGTACTTTCGAGCTCACGGTTACATATTCGTTTCAGGTAATAAAGATTCGAGGAAGGGTCCGTTACTTTACTAGGATGAATGAATTCGAGTCGTTGTAATATTGTCCTTTCTTTCTAGACATTGATTTTCATGTAATACAAGACGATGTAAGTTGGATATTTATTTCTAAATCCTATGTTTCTGATACTTAAACCCTTTGTATTCTTGTCGCTTTGCTTTGAAGGAAACTTTGGACCAACGATAACGCCACGTGTTTAACAGGTATTTGACAGAGAATTCAGGGACGTTACATAGAAGAACAGATTGGATTTGCTATATCATTGTACAATATGTGAGGTCATGAATAATCCACTTATTGTTAGGATACTCTTGTTAAATGTTGCAGCATTGGATACTTGTATGTGTCCGCTTATTAATTCGCTTGGACACTTCTCCCCAGGGATTTCTTCAGCTTGAAGACTGTTAATTACATAGTTCTTCCAAAATTGCAGCTGAAATGTTATTCATAGTAGTGCATCATTCCACAAGAGATATCTGCTTTCCTTCCGACTTCAACCAGGACAGGAAACACGATGGGAGAGTTACATGACCAGTTAAGCTATGAGAGAAGATCCTTAAACTAAATAGTTGGTCAACAGTTATGTGTAGGACTTAGCGAGTTACACAACACCGTAAGTTCATTAGAGGTTAACAAATGTAGGTTCCATGATAAAAATCTTTCTTGAATAGTGGTAAGTTTTTGAACAGTATGCCTCTATTCGAGTATTAGTTTGTCACAATACCATACTCCATATGTGAAAAGGATTTGTGTAAATAATACACGATATACCATAAAGTCGATTCCATTTGCTTCAGAATAAACTCTTGACATGAAGACAAAATGATAAATAGATCCATCTAGTGTTCAGAATCCAAAGACCAGAGAGAAAAGTACCTAGCTGATAAACGATAAACACGCGGACCGAATTTGAATAACGTTTCATCTTCGCATTGCGATCACTGCTCTTATCCTCCCTATGTTTGGCGTCATATTTCTGCCCATCTGAAGAAATCAAGCAGTAACTATGATTCAAAGTTAAATCATCCAAGGTAAAAGTTCAAATCCAATATTTCATTGGACTGCTAAATAAATGTTCATACAGACTATTGCATACTCCTGAAGATAATTTAGACTAGAAAATTAATAAAGAAAGATTGCTAGCCTAATGTGCCACCAACATACAGGTAAGAATTGTGAAGTTTTTACCTTCCCAAGTTAACATTGGAACTTGTGATAATAATTAATTCCGTAGAAAAAAAGAGACCAGTTCTCGTTGTTACTCAAGTACTAATTTTATTGCTAGCTTTGCTTTCATCCTCGCCAAACCCTGAAATATATAATATTTGGTTAACAGGGCTACAAAGATGACATTGCAACATCATTTATTTCAATAACGGGTAACAACTGGCCTGCCATGTTCTCAATCTCAGATTGCAAAATCTAGCTATAAGGAGGTCATGTGGTCATGAATCGCAGGTACTAAAGGTAGCATAGCGTAAGGAAAATTGACATGGGAACAGCAACCGGTATGGATTCATATTTTCTGGTTTTTTCCAGCTCTCTAACTCTGTTTTTGCATGATGTTACTCTTGCTACTTAGATTTACAGTTGCAGATTCCTGTGTTGCTCCTTGCACTAACGTCATATTACTGTTGGCAAAATCATCAGAATCTGAGCTAGATGGCTGATGCGGCCAATTCTGCAACTAGCCATCCTGATTAATCCGATTCATCTTGTACAGGAGAGAATAGGCCAGACCGACCAATTGATCCGGTAAATAGACCGATCACCGGCGTCCTGATGGCCTTCTAATTGGCCAATTCAGGAATGCTTCACTGATCTCCTAAGGGCTATCTTTCACCCAACCCATGGGTGACATACATCCAAATAAAGAAGCCGCCCTTCCTTTTAACCTTCTGCAGAAAAGAGAACTTAAAGACCAATGACCGTTATCATTCTCTATTTTGCTTCTCAAAACATTACTGTCTATGAAAGAGCATTCCCCAAAAGATGCTGACCTTTTTCCATGGATATTTGGAAAAAAATGCAGGGCCTACGGCATACACATTCAAGGTGCAAGGTACTTCGAATATCATACGATCAATGAGAAAATCAGCACCTGCACATTTCAGATATATCCAAGAGTGTGGGGACAAAGACAGGATGCAGTGCTTGCGCATTTATCTTTTTATCCACAGTGTTTCTGACCTAACAAATGGGAAAAAATTATATGTGGAAAATGAACTACGAGTCAAGAATCTACTGACGGGAGAGGATCGCACAAGAATCAGTAAGAAAAAACTTTCCCTTTTTAAAAGCACATAATTGTAAGAATATTTGCATATCGTGTTAGATATATATTATGATATCTCCGGATTATTAGAATATAATATTAGGTTTTGATCTTAGATACCTTTAGTTATCCTTCTATAGATCTTCGTTTATTTACTTCTTTTCTTTATATGAGTAAATAGACATAATCTTCGAATTGTGATGACATGCTTTTCCGATATAATCATGAAAAATGACATGCTTTTCCGATATAATCATGAAAATGGTATTAGAACTACACCGCCATTACCGGGTGGGTGATGCCATCCGCTACAAAGAAATGTGAATACTACAAAGAAGTACTCATTCGTTCCAAATTAATCAAAATATTTTGACTCGATACGAAAATTTATGTAAGTGTTGAATTTTGTATGGATTTTGATGAAAAATGAATATTTTTTTAATGATAGTGAAATTTTCCTCAACATTCAAGAAGGGGAAGAGGAATATTAAGATCTCACTAAGAATGGACACTGAATCGTTTCCGCAAGGACAGTAAAAATATAGTAATCGTAATCGATAATCAGTTAACTCAGATGTCTGGTTAAAATATTGTCTAGGTCGAATTCCTATGCATTTGAAATATTTGAACTCCCTCAGGTTTTCACAAAACTCAACTAATCTGATCTCACAAACTAATAGATTATTCAACTTGAAACTAAGAACAATAATTTTTAAAATGCCCTCGAAGCGTAGGAACTTCCAACAAGAGACCAGATCGCATTGTTCCAATGAAAACTAATCATCCTTCTAATTTTATTTTACCCCTCATTTCCATGGAATATATAAAAAATTTGCAAGGCCAGCAAAGTTGACATTGTAACTTGATTTATTTTATAAAAATCACATGTCATGTTCTCAATCTCAGATTGATGACAATCTCAAATGCCAACAGTTAAGCAACTACAAAAAACTTTAGTTTATGAATATTTGCTAATCTATCCAAAGAAAAAAAAAATACAAAACCAATCAATCCAGCTATAAGATAGCATCTCAACACAAAAACGTTGAAGGCAGCACTGCCAAAAGGAATAAGCATGGGAACAGCAATTGGTATGGATTCATTTTTCCTGGTTTTGCTATAGAGTTAACTCTTGTTACCGACATCTACACATGAAATTCAAATGCTGCTAGGTCAGCTAATCTGATAGGCCAATCGCCCAAACACTACCGGTGTGCTCGAAAGTCGATTTGCCTGAGTCGGCTAATCAGGACCAGCCGATACCCATCCCCATTAACCCAAATTAGTCGTGCAGGAAACGACTGTTCGGCTTAGTTGTTGGTCATTATCTTCCGCAGCTAGATTTCAATTAATTAGTCGCTAACCGGCTGCTTCTGCATCCAATTCATTCTAAGCATTTGTCTTTCTCCCATCCCAAGTGGAATAGATCTAAAGCCTACTCAGCGGTTTCTACTCAAATTCAGAACAAAAGTTCTTTTTGATAGTAGAACCAAAATGATTGATTCCACTGGAAGAATATGACCCCAAGTTCCAGCTTAAATGGCAGCTTAGATTTTACTTCGGTTACTTGAGTTTATGCAAGTAATACTGGAAATATGCAAGACTTCATTGCCCTTAGGAAAAACTGGCATGCTAATAAAGAGGCCAAACGAGAAGAAACTTAGGAATCAAGATTCGTCGTTATACTGTAGAGACTATATGCAAGAGCACAAACTTAAAAATGTACTCACCACTTTATTTGACATTTTGGAATGAAACGGTGCAGGGGCTACATCATTTACATTCAAAGTCGAAGGTGCCTCGAATATCATACGATCATCGAGAAACGCACCACCAGCACACTACCTATTTGAAATCGGATCCTTCATATCAATCCAGAATTCACTAGAAGAATCTTCAACAGAATATATTGAATCAACTGCGTTTGAAGCAGGGGAGTACAAATGGTAGGAAACTACTTATATGACATGTTATACTTAAAATACTCAATAGTGATTGTTGGACTCAAAGACCTTCATGATTTCAGGGTATTGATTATAGACCCGGCGGCAACCGCAATGATGATGGGGATGACCACTGCAAGAAGAAGAGCCCTGCCTAAGCAATGTCTGGCTTTTCTGAACCAGCCGCATGCTTCAAGGCATAAATAAAAAATGTAATGATCATCATTACTTCATTAATTTATTGCAAATCCATTGGTAATAGAACTATAGTACTTCTTTAAACTCAGATTCCTTTTCAATTTTCTTAGCTTCTTCTTTTATTTTCTTTCTTTCTTTTTTTTTTTTTTTTTTTTTTTTTTTTTTTTTTTTTTTTTTTTTTTTTTTTTGGGTAGAATATGCTTGTTGTTTGCTATGGGATAAATAAGATGCAAATCCTGCTTAATGTATGGAAGTTTATCTATGTTCTACATATTGTATAAAGGATAAATAAGGTTGGTCTTAGTTTCGGACATATCCTTTCCGTTCAACTGATTCTTGACACGTAGAATCTTTTCAACAAATAACTTTTAAGATCAGAGAAATCCACGAGATTCGGGAAAAATGAGAGGCTTTTTCTCAGTGTTGCTCCAAATCCTCTTGGATATATCCTTGGTTTACTATAGGAGAAGAACCAACTTAAGTAAGCAAAAGGCACGAGTTAGGAAGTACTGAAATAATTAGGGTAGGCAAAGGGGAAGTTCTAGTGTGGAACCGAATTCTGATTGATAAGGGATCCAATTTTATTATATCTACATGGAAAACAGAAAAATTGGCTGCATATCACGAACACCCTTCCCTTCCCTGGCAAACTCATTAGAGTATTTACCTTCTGTTAACTTTGAGAACTCTTTGATCCTCCAAGTAAAAGTGTCTCTTGCGTTCGTTTAAGACGGACAAAGCTGTAGTTCTGGGTATAGTATCTGCTACAAGAACTTCAACTTCAAACTTGCACCTGTCATTTTTTAAGAATTCATTAGATGGTAGAGTGAAATCGCTGAAAGGGATTGCATGTGCAATTCCCTTTTCTTTCTCCATGGCATTTGTCTTCTTGTTAGCGGAAAATAGGCGTGAAGGATTGAGATTTTTATGCCTAAAAAATGGAAAGTGAAGGATGATAGGTTATTTAAATATAGCCTTGTATGATTAAATACTTCTTCCTTATGTAATCATAGATGAAGAAATTGATAGTTGCGTAAACAGACCACCCATGATCGAGCTTGCTGATCAGTTTTAAGTAGAGAAAGATATGATCTTCCCCGTCTTTATCCTTGTTTCCGTAAGGATAGATAACCAATACCTTCTCCTTGAAGAAGTTTTCTCCCAAGAAGGAAAAAAAAAAAAAAAAGAATGGATAGAAGAAACTGCAAATTTCAAACTGAAACAATCCCTTGTTTACTTTGAGCATAAAAATGGATAAAAGAAACTGAAACACATTGAAACTTGATGCTAAACCTCACAATTTAAAGTTTGTTTGAGTGATTCATGTGCCAAGTTCTTTCTTTGGATTTGTCACAATACGGTTAGAGTCCAAGAAAACAAATTGTTTCTAGCATATTGACCACTTAGAATCAGGATAGTAAATAAACAAATTATGAGTAAACATGATGAATCCAGGTAACAAGAGTTGATCATCTAGCATATTGACCAAGTGAATCAGAAAAGGGAAAAACAAATTATTTAGAAGTGAAGAAATAAGAAGAAATGAAGATGTATGGTGGTGCCACGGCTATTTCTTCTTGGCTGTGCTATCCTGAATCCTTCTCTGCTCTCTCTACTGCCTTGTTCAAATAGCTATATGGATTGGCAAGTCTACTAGATTAAAAAGAAAGGTTTATAATAAGTTAATTTGTCTCATCTTGAATATAGAAAATGAGACGATTTTTAATGATGGGCATGCCAACTAGTTTTCTATGTCTCCTGGGTACTGCAGAGGGAAGAGAAAGGAGCATTTCCTGGTTTAATACAATGTTGCGTGTTTGTTAATTTATTACAGAATTATGCAAGTCATTGTAGAGCTTATCAGCTTCTGCCGAAAGCTTCACAAATATAGTGTGTTTGCGGTTTTGTTAATGTGTGTTGCTTGCTTGGCCTTAAATTGTGGTAAGTTGGTTTTGCAACAACATAAAACTGTGATGCTCCATGCCAGTGTAAGATTCCAGGCTGTAGCCTTATGTAGGCATACAGTCTTGTACTTAAGGTGCAATATTAGCTAATGTTTTAGGTTTTGATTCTCACCAGATGAGCATAACGGTGAATCAGAAAGGGGAATCAGAAAGCAAAGAAGAAAGAGGATAATGCAAGATTGAAACAACGCATTGAGAAAACTTAAGGTGACAAACTCGTATCCTCGTCTTTCCTCTGCCAAGTGTGTGGTTCGCCCTTCTGTTTACTAATTCTACCTGTTATGATAACCTTGGAGAGTAAGCATGAAGAGTTTGTGTTGATGCAAATGGGATTTGATATACTTCCGGTTAACTTGGCAAATCAACGAGGTCAAATTAGGTTAGCCGACTCGCTAAATGCGTAGGATGGGAGAATCGGCTAAGGTTGCAAATCGGCTATGAAGACATGCTTCTGACGACAAGAACCATGAGACTAGAGTAAAGAACATACTTGGAAAAAAATTAGCATGCAACAACGCCATCTGCTTTCTCATCTCATTGTGCTCTCCATCCTCTTTCTTCTCTGCTTTGTATACACTTCTTCCGCATCTGAAGAAAATCAAGCCACGACTAAGTTACATATTCAAAGTTGACCATCAGAGTTTATTATTGATCATGTATGAAACGAAAATACAATATATTTTAATCGTACATGCAACTTGCTAAAATACTTTGCTCGAAATCGCTACAATTCTGGTATATCTTGCAAGTCGAGGATAACATATATATGATAAATGAATAAATAAGATAACTTCATCTTATTAGCAGCACAAAAAATGGAATCAATGTTCACAACACCAAAAGAAGAAAAAGAAATGACCCTGATAATCTTTTGCTACCATCGTTTTCTGTCTAATAAGGTTCCAGGACAATATATGCATTAATCCAGTAAAACAAAAGTTGACTTTTAACGACTGCTCTATAAATTAATTTATTTTTCCTGCTGTCTATGGTCACATGTCTCTTTCTCGCATTAAAAAAGGGATCTATTTCGCATTTTGTGAGGAAGAGAGAGGAAAATAAACTATACAGGATTCACTAAACTTCATAATTTTCAGAAGCACAGAAGCATATACAATGAAGCAATCAGGCTAGCTAGTTCAACAAGCTATATGTCACAGCATATAATTCCAAGATCAGAGACAGCATAGCCGAAAAGCAAAGAGGCACGGAACCACCAACTGGTTTTGATTAACTTTTCCTGATTTCTTTCTCCTCTGTCTAGTTTATTATTATTACGAATTCAACCAAATAATACTTCGCAAAAAATACAATCCAGATTTATATAATTACAAGCAGAGATCTAGTTGTAGATAAAGCAAAGGTTCACATTGGATGTCAAAATCATCATTCTCCAAAATACGGATTATTTTTCCTGATTATCTAGAAGACGTTGGACTTCTGTCCCAAAAATTGACTGGTAGAACGAAAGGCAGCTTCCACGAAATGCCAAAGCAAATGTTCACATTAGAGATCATTTTTTTATACTACAAGTGGGCACATGATAACGTACTGATTTTTTAACTAGTCAGATTCCACAGTAGAATTCCTAACATTCAAGATCAAGCAAACCGTCACATCGGAGCTCACATGGAACTTCCCCGTTTTCCAAGCATCTAGTATTTATTACAGGTACCCAAGTTATAGCAGAGGAACTGCAGGATTCAAGATAGCACAGCCAAGAAGAAATAGCCATGGCACCACCAAATGGTATGTCTTCATTTCTGCTGAATTTTTTCACCTTCAATTTTTTTTTTTCTTTTTATGATTTGCTTGTGATCAATATGCTATATGTTGAACTCTTGTTGCCTGATTATCATCTGCCTCTACAATCCTGATTTTAAGTGTTCTTTTTCCTCCTAACCAATTGTGACAGATCCAAAGAGCGAACTTGGCACATGAATCACTTTACTAAACTTAATATTCTGGTTTAGTATCAAGTTTCGGAGTGTTTCAGTTTTCTCCTACCCAATTTTATGCTCAAACTACAAAACAAGGAATTGCATCAAACTACTAAACTACAAAACAGAGGCAAATTTTCGGTTTCAAGTTATTCTATTTTTCCAGATCCTTGAAACGCAACCAGAAAAATACCAATTGTAGGCCTAAGTATCAATGAGGACTAGGACTGAACAAGAAGAGAGACCACTGTGCAATAAACAAACTATTGAGGAATCAATTCTTGTACTTCAATGACATGAAGGAGAAGATCCTTCTTTATATAACAGTGGCTTCCATCAATTTCCTATAGCAGATTAGTGGAATCTATGCACTTGTCGTAACTCGTTTAGTCTAGGACACATGCAACAAGTCAGGTCTATCATACTATCAGCTAGCCGAAGGAACATGACAGGATCTAGTGTTTTTAGTAATCTTGGCACCAAAACAGAGGATTAACATCATTTGACAACAGTCGTGAAAAACTAAATTAAAAATAACAAGAAAAAATAAAAATGAAAACTAGAGGATGAACGTAAATCCTCGAAGGAGATAACCTATTGATCCACAAGGTAAGGTCACATAATTTCCCTTCTCAAATCCTGCGCTATGTAACTTACTTAAATATCAGTGTACACAATTTCAGAAAGAATGATCACGTCCAACTAAAGATATACTGACCTTTTCTTTTTCTTTTTCTTTTATATATCTTTTGCTTCATGGGAGAAACTTTCTTCAGGCAGTGCATTATACACATTCAGAGTCCAAGGTGCCACTGACGTCATACGATCAGTGAGAGAAGCAACACCTGCACACTATCTTGTTGAAATTGAGTCCTTCACAGATATCAAAGATTCAATAGCAGGGGTGAACCCCGAACATTTTGAATCAACAGAGTTTGATGCAGCGGGCTATAAATGGTATGGAAAGCAGGCAATTATCAAGAATTACACTCGGAAATACTTGTTTGAACTATATTTGTTTTTCATTATTTCAGGGTATTGGTTATCTATCCTCACGGAAACAAGGATGAAGACGGGGAAGATCACATCTCTCTATATTTGAAACTGATCAGCAAGCTCGATCACGGGTGGTCTGTGGACGCTACTCTCAAATTCTTCATCCATGATTACAAAAGGAAGAAGTATTTAACCATACAAGGTTATATTCAAATAACCTATCCTTCACTTTCCATTTTTTATGCATAAAAATCTCAATCCTTCACGTCTATTTTCCGCTAACAAGAATACAAGATAAGTTCAGGTCCTGGAGAGCACACTTATGATGCCATGGAGAAAGAAAAGGGAATTGCACATGCGATCCCTTTCAGCGATTTCACTCTACAATCTAATGGCTTCTTAAAAAATGATCGGTGCAAGTTTGGAGTTGAAGTCTTCGTAGCAGATACTGTACCCAGAACTGCAGCTTTGTCCATCTTAAACGAACGCAAGAGAGACACTTTTACCTGGACGATCAAAGAGTTCTCAAAGTTAACAGAAGGTCAATACTCTAATGAGTTTACCAGGGAAGGACGTTCATGGTATGCAGCCAATCTTTCTGTTTTTCGATGTAGATATAATAAAAGTGGATCCTTTATCAACTAGAATTCGGTTCCTCACCAGAACATCCCCTTTGCCTACCCTAATGATTCCATTACTTCCTAACTCGTGCCTTTTGCTTACTTAAGTTGGTACTTCTCCTATAGGGAACTAAGGATATATCCAAGAGGATTTGGAGCAGCACTGAGAAAAAGCCTCTCACTTTTCCTGAATCTTGTGGATTTCTCTGATCTTGCCAATGGGAGAAAGTTATTTGTTGAAAAAACTCTACGTGTCAAGAATCAGTTGAACGGAGATGATGCGTCCGAGTCTAGTAAGAAACTAAGACCAACCTTATTTACCCTTTGTACAATATCGAACACAGATACACTTCCTTACATTAAGCAGGCATTTGAATCTTTTCTATGCCATAGCAAACAAGCATAGAGACTACCTAAAAAAAAAAGCTTAGGACAATTAAAACGGTGAACCGAGTTCGAGGAAGTATTACAGTTCTATTAGTAAAAGATTTGGGATAATTTCCTTCTTTAATGATGTTCATTACCTTCGAAATTTTCTCCTTGCAGCATGCGGCTGGTACACAAAAGCCAAACATAGCAAGGGCACTTGTCATCTTCTTTCAGTGAGTGATCTCCACAATGCAAACAAGGGTTTCAAGGTAGAAGATCAGGTGATTGTTGAAGTTGAGCTGACCCTGATCATGCTGATGAATGACATATAAGATGTTAAAGTTGTTATCATGGAAGTTCTGTCTAGATTTAAAAATTAAACATTTTCTTGTCATTGCATAAAACATCAAGAGCTGGTGTTGATGCCATTTCATGGAAGAACAGATTGGATTTGCTATATCATTGTACAATATGTGAGGTCATGAATAATCCACTTATTGTTAGGATACTCTTGTTAAATGTTGCAGCATTGGATAATTGTATGTGACCGCCCACACTTTTCTCCAGGGATTTCTCCAGCTTGAACACTCTTAATTACATAGTTCTTTCAAAATTGCAGCTGAAATATTATTCATACTAGTGCATCATTCCTCGGGAGACATCTGCTTTCCTTCAGACTTGAACCAGGACAGGAAACACGACGGGAGAGTTATATGACCCATAAAGTACCAGTTAAGCTATGAGAAGATCCATAGTTGGTCAACATTTATGTATAGGTCTTAGCGAGTTACACAACACCATAAGTTCATGAGAGGTTAACAAATGAAGGCTCCATGATAAAAATCTTTCTTGAATAGGGGTAAGTTTTTGAACCGTATCAGTTAGCTTTTTGCACTGTGTGGATATTGTTTAGAAGAGGTAATGATATATCGTTGTTAAAGGTTGCAGGGTTGGAATATAGAGTTTAAATTAGTAAATAAGGCGGAGTTCAAACATTGCACAAGGTGGTTTGCTATTTCGAACAGGTAAAAGTTGGATTTTAACGATTCTTAAGTTAATTTATTTTGTATAAGCACAGCCACAAGCCATGTTACTCGTTGCTTTGCTTAATTTACTCTCTCTCTCCCCCCCC
>LIEC01011789.1:0-128336 GCA_001925005.1 Drosera capensis
CAAATTCATTTATTTTTTAAAATTGTTTCAATAGAACTCTATGTTCCATTGTTTATTTTTTTTAAATACAAACTTTTAGTACAGAGTTTGGTAAGCTGTTAGCGTCATTAATATGATATTGTGAGACAAATCCATCACCGTCTGCGCAATTAAGTTTGTTTCACGAGGTACCTATGAGGATATGAAGTTAGAAAAATACGGATGTATTCGATATGCAACTTTCATGATACCACTAGCAAAATTAGTTGTAATAACTCTACTTTGATCTGAGGTTTATGTGTCTGGTTAAGTTTTTGGGAATAAGAAGGTTGTCTTTGATTCAACTTACCAGTTGCAGCTCTACACACAAAATTTTTTTTTAAAAAAAAAACAAAATTTAAAAAACTTAATTTAACTGTCATTTAATTTTTTTTTTCAAATTTTAAAAGCCTGTATTTGAGTGTGAGGTGATATCAAATACATCCCCACTTTCCTCTCAAGTTTTTCCGTGATTTTGCTTAAAGCTTTGTATCATTTGTGAGGTTTTTGTAGAGCATATAATAGTGGGAAGAGTGGAAGTGAACTTGTCCAAACAGTTCATATCATAAATGATTGATAAAAAAATTTAAGCGATGCTATGCGAACCAATCGGAAGCATGCATAAAATAGCGCTCAACGATTGATAAAAAAACCTAAAAACTTCCACCGCAATTTGCTTTTATATTATGCAGAACATTAAGTTAAATATGAATATGAAATCAACGATGGTGGTTATCTTGATGGGATCATTTCATTCTAAAATCATTGAATATTTGTAAAATTCGAAGTTTCACGTCCCCACAGTCTCAATCAGGATCTTAATATAGTGATTGAACGAAAGAACTCGGTATTCTACGTAGGAACAACTACTCGCTAGGTTTGACTAAATTGCAGGTGAAACAGGTAAACAGTATAATAAGAGGGGTATGTGGAAAGTGCATTTATGCTGTTGTCGCTGTCGCCTTGGCCGGTGACGAATGGGGTGCAATCCTCGTACAGGCCCGCATTTATGCAGCTTCCATGTCGTCATCATTGCGAAGGCTCTTGGAATATTCGCGGCAGCCGGGGATGTTCTTTGCATCGACAAAGGAAGTACAAAAGCGAACCCCTAAACGACAAAGCATGAGAACATTTCAAATGAATCCTCATTAATCAAAAGGACTTGGGCATCTCAAAATAAATAATTTTTTTTATTTTTTATTATAAAAAAATATTTTAAATCAATAATAACTTCTCTCGGAACTATTCTCCCATCTCATAAAAATTACTCCATATTTTTTTTATGTCCCATAAAAATTATAAACTTTCCTATTTGTGAATTTTTTCTTCAAAAATATGAAAGTACGTCTATTTTTTTGATCTCCGACAATATTTATCTTTTTATATCCTATAAAAATTATAATTTTTGATTTTTTGATTTTTTTTTTAAAAAATATCAAAACATTTCTACATTGTATTACATCAATTTATTCTTTATATACAAAAATCAACACACATGAATTTGTAAACGATCATCGATTGACTTGATGTAAGACAGAGGGACTACTACAATAAATTACACGATCACAAGAAAAAGAATCTTTATCAAAATCCATATAAATTGAGCACACATATATATAATTCGTATATCATGTCAGAATATTCCAATTAATATACGATGATTAATCGACGGAGGGAGTATGATAAAAATACAACTCACCCTAGGATCCATCGTAAAAATATTCGGAGAATAAAATTACAATTCATCAATAGTATTCTTTCCATCTTAATATTGATATGAATTTTAACGGAGCGTGTTTGTTAATGAGAAGATTCACATCGCGGATCGATTAGATCAAATTTGTTATAAATTATCATAAATAAATAATGATAGACTAAATCATATATTTCAATGGTGTGTAAAAAATATATAACCTTGTTGTGATGTTAAAGCCAAAAACAGAACTACTACAATTATACTCCATAAAGTAGTTGCAGTAGCCTTTCAGTATATTCACATCCCGAAACGTAGGGTGTGAGTGCCAAGGACCCTTGTCTTTCGCACTTCCTATTAGATTAATCCAATTGCTAATCATCCTAAACCCGAAACCAAAACCCTAAACCCTAAACCCTAAAGGATGAACGAAATAGCCTTGGGTGCTTCATACCGGAGTAAGGGCTTGCTGCTTTTTTGTGCTGACTTGCTTATCTTGTTCCAGAGTCCTGCGATCAGGAGAGAGCAGGAAGGATTTGATTTGTCCAATAAGAAGTTAAACCCATATGAAAATAAAAACAAAACAGCCTGCCAGTGAACGTCACCTTTCGTTTACTGAGTCTTTACCTGTCATTGGTGCGGCCGCCAATGGAGACCGAATGGATAATTTGGATTCGACCAACGTTGTTGTCGACTGTTTGATGTTTATTGTTAAGAATTAAAAAAATAAAAAATAATAATGAAAATCAAAAATATTTATTTGAATTAAATGATTTTTTATAAAATGAATCTTGAATGTTATATTTACATAAAATAAAAAACAAAAATAGAATTTTTTTTGTTTTTTGTTTATTGTCTCTGTTTCATTCATGTTAAAAAAATAAAAGAGGGAACAAAAAATAAAAAAACGATTATTCTCTCCCATCTCGTAATTTTTGCAATGACACGTAATTCAAAGTGTTTCGTTCTTATACTTGACAATGTCAAAAAAAATCTTAAATTGATTCAGAACTAAAGTTTATTACTTAATCTATTGTTATTATTTCACAATAATTTTATAAAAAACTATATTTGAGCATAATAAATTACGCCTCAAAATATATGTCGTATAAACTTTAGGACGGAGAAATATCAAACAGTTTTATTTCATCAATCAGTAAAACAAAAATATAAAATATAAAATATAAATGATAGCAAATATACCGTATAGAAAATATAAATGATAGCAAATAGGCCCTTAGTCAATACTCCCTTTGTTCTGTCGTAAAATTTGTTTTCGTGTGTTGTTGACCTCGTGGTAAAAGTTCGTAACTCCATAAGGTGAGGTTTTTTTCTTCTTCTTTTTTTTTTCCCGCGCTAACTTAAAATCTAGTGTGTCAAATTGTTCTACAATTGCAATCCGCAATGATGGTTTCAATATACCATTCCTTCACTCTCGAGAGATCCAAAGACATGATGATGCACGCAATAATACAAACAATTACGTAAGCATATGACAACAAACATGATTAAAACGTACAACCACTCAAGCACGACTAAAAAAACGACCTCTTGTTATGATCCGTCGCGGTGTGGTTTCATAAAAACATGTCCTATAGTGATAAAAACATGATAACGATTTCCGAAGCTTTCACATTATTCAAACATTCAACTGCAGCGGCAGCTGTGTCAATGTAAGAGAAGCATATTGATCCAAAAATCAATTTTTTATATAAAAAAAATCGAATATTATTAAAGCGTTAGTTGAAACGTGATTTAATTTAGTTGAGAAAAGAGAATGGCCCATGGGCCAAGCCTGATTCGGCACATATTGGTTCAGGACAAGTTCTCGCCTGAATACAATTGGGCCGGACTGCAAACTGCGTCAAAGGCACACTTGGGCTTGGGCTTCAACTGGATCAAGAGTTCAAGACCCTAATCAGCTTTGATATGATATTAGTCTGCGTGCTTTGTTTAAAGAGAACTGGCTTGGAAAAGTCATATGATTATTGATCAACCTCGCTTGGTCTATTATTTTTGTTACAGCAATGGAATCATCATGGAACAACTTTGTACTTGTGATAACTTGGTTATCTTTACTTGGCGTGTAAACAAGGAATCATGGAACTTTTTAACTTATCAACGATTATGAGACCATCAATTTCACGTCAGCAACAATTATAAACCCCATTGAAAGGTTGGAATACTTATTAGATACATCCACCAAAGATGAAACCAATCCTTTCATCATCATCCAATTTTTTTACTCCCTCTCAAAACAGGTGAAACAAATTGAGAGTATATGATTATTAAAAAATTAGATTGAATTTGATATAAATGATTCTTTTGTCCATTTGAGTGTGCGAGTGAAGAATAGGAGTGAAAGAATTATAGTGCGATATAATGATATGATATAAAATGAATATCAAGGATAATTGAATAAATTTAACTCAAAAACCTTTTATGATAATATTTTTTTCGTACCATTCAAATTATAATTTTATCATATGGCAATAATAAAGTTATTAATAATACAAATCGTTCGCGAGATGATCAAGTATCGTTTTCTTATATAAAATTATATTAAAATACTAATGATGATTTAAATTATATATTATAACACTGAACTAATATCATTATTTTCTTACATGATTAAGACGAAAAACGAAAATCTTTTAAAATATATATTGAATAGTACAATGATGGTACAACATTACAATTTAAATGAAACGCAGAGAATATTTCATGTATTTTGGACGTTAAAGTTTTTTTTAAAAAAGTATTCATTTTGATAAGGAAGGATGTAGTTTATATATATATAATCCCACTGTCACATTTTTAATTTTAATTTTTTTGGAATTTTATATTTTAATATCCCAAATTCTTTTTCTTATATTTTATTTCTCCTTGGTCTTTTTTTATACCATATGTAATATTTTTTTATATCTTATCTTAAAAAATACATATAATAAATATAATAGATTTTTCAAATGTTGTTTTTTCTTATTTTTATTTTTATTTTTATTTTTTTTCCTGTCAGAATCTTTTACCCACCCTTTTCACCATCCATTAAATATTCATAATCTGTTCTTTCGTATATTGACTTTGCAGGAGAGCAGGGCAAGATCGAAGAAGAAGAAATGGGTCTGCTGAGCCACAAAGTGGAGAGGAATGAGATCAAACCAGGAGATCACATCTACACTTGGAGGGCTGTTTTCACTTACTCTCATCACGGTTACTCTCTCTTCATCTATCTGTCTATCTCCGCTTCAAACCCTAATGATTCCATTTGTGATCCTTGTTTCTGTGATCTAGGTTGATCCTGCAGTTTCTGCTTGTGGGTTTTTGATGATACCCTTTTTTTTCGTTCTATTTCCCACTGAATTCCCAATTGCGGCATCGGTGGGCTTTGATCGATTCGTTGAACTTTGATGCAACTGAATTTTGGGACATTGATATCTGAATTGCCCACTATAGGCTTTAGGGATTAAGTATTTGATTATTTGTCAATGTATCATTGATAGGAGTGGTTAGGAACTTGATTTTCCTCTAAGGTCTCGAGTTCGAGTACTGTGATGGAAATTTGCCCCCTTTTGGGTTTGACATGATTGTATATCAAAATTGAATCACAGTTGACGATGTTGGAAGAAGAAGTTTAGTATCTTTTCTTGTTGGCAGCCTAAAGTTTGTGACACTGCTCTTGTTCTCGCGTGTTCAAGTCTGAAGGTTTAGGCAGATTGCTTGTCGAATCTTGGATATTTGACTGGATGGTTCTAGTGGGAAATGGCTGATGATAGTTGTTGGCTCGTTTCATGTGGTAGAACTTGATCTGATCTATGTGGCTTGGTGCGTTCTTCGTTGTAATGTTGTGGCAAATCATAGCTGATATTCTAAGCAAGAGATGCTCTTTTATCTGAACCGTTTCTCCTGTAATACAATCAAGGAGATCCCTCATGTCAATCATTATTGTTCTGTTTGGTAAATTTCCTTGCTCCTTTTTTTTTTTTTATCACAGCCAATGTACATATCTCTTAACTTGTAGAGTATGATGTCTGGTGAATGAGGGGATCTTGGTTGAGTCATGGCATATGATAATGCTCCTTTCATTGCCTGTGATATTTGAGGACACATCATTTTCATTGTACATCCATTGCGTGACAGGTATATTTGTTGGTGGGAGCAAAGTTGTTCATTTCACCCGGAATGGGACGGGGAGTATCAGCAATGAGGCTACCAGTGACTATGATCCAGCAGACGATACTTCATCTTGCCCAACGTTTCCTGACTGTGGATTTAGACTGCCAAACAGCGGGGTAGTGCTCTCTTGTCTAGACTGCTTTCTCAAGTCAGGATCCTTGCACCTGTTTGAATACGGAGTCACACCATCAGCATTCCTAGCCAAAGTCAGAGGCGGCACCTGCACCATTGCTCAAGCAGACCCAGCAGAAACGGTCATCCACCGTGCAATGTACCTCCTGCAGAATGGTTTTGGTAACTACGATGTGTTTGAGAACAACTGTGAAGACTTTGCTATATACTGCAAAACAGGTCTGCTCATTCTAGAGAACTCTGGTGTTGGGAGGAGCGGTCAAGCTTATTCGGTGCTTGGTGCCCCAATTGCTGCTCTCATGTCATCACCGCTGAAGTTACTTGTGCCTAGTCCGGTGGGAGTGGCTACAGTGACTGCTGGAATGTATTGTATGAGTCGTTATGCGACTGATATTGGTGTCCGCAGTGATGTTATCAAGGTAGAAGTCGAGGATCTTGCCGCCAATCTTGGATGGGAAGAAACTACTTCTGAAGAAGAAGTTGCTCGACAAGGGACGCCCAATGATTTGATACAGTTGTGATGATTCCATCCGTCATTGGTGCCGTGTGTTCATAGCAGATGTCTGTTTTTCGGTTCGCATTTATAAGTTCTACTCATCACCTATATCTTTCCTATCTGTATGAAAATACTGATCCTATTCTTCATTGGACTCTGGCACCGTGGACATTTGTGCATAGACTATGGAACTATCTATCTGACGTGTGGTAGAATAAGGCAGTGTAATAGCTTTCCGAGAATAAGGCTGTGTAACACATGTCTGGAGACTTGTTGCCCTTTCTTTCACATTGTTTTAGCGCGATACTCACTGTCCAAGTTCTCATATTTTCAGTGAAACGCTTTGCTACTAATTTAGTGATCTGAGTCCAGACGCAAGCAGGCTATGCATCCTGGAATTTGATGAGTCTGGCCATAGATTATCGTCTCGGATACACTGTGTGGATCGATTTTCGAAACCGTTTCACATACATGTATATACAGTCAAGAAACATAACCCAATCCTCTTATTTTTATTAAGATCAGCCTAAGGGTTGCTATCACGATGACCAGATAATAAAAAACTTGCTTATTTATTTATTTATTTGATGGAAACAGAACACCTATATTAAAGTTAAACTCGGAACCTATCTTGGGATGGAGATCCTTCCCTACACTAGAAATAAAACATCACCGAATTGTACAGTTTGTTGGAAAATGAGAACCATTAAACCAGATGCTGTTACTGTAGCTTTTGACGCAGAAGTGCACGACAGATTGTGACTGTTTTCATCCCGAACGAGAAGCCGGCGCCCTGGGCAGACCTGAACCGGAGCACCAAGCGGTTCACACATCAAGTTGTTCGATTCGGCTCACCACATATTGCTTTCACCGTATCGTAATCTGATCGTTGATCTTCGACTTTGTTTTGAAATATTCCATTTGGTTGTTGATTTCGGAGGTTTAGGGTTTGTGATTTTCTGCATACATATTTGGATGTCATGTTCAATGATTTCTTTATCATATGATCCAGCATATATCTATAGAAATAGCCATCAGTGTAGTCCTTAAAAGATAATGTGACTATCAAGTTAGGGCTTTGTTGGGGTCTACCCCACCGATATGCCAATCGATCCAGACCAACAAGATCAAGAGTTCAAATCTGTTGAATGACGAGATGTTTTGTGATTGTGAGTTCGTCAGCGAAAACGGATTTAAATGGTTTTCTAAATTTGTAGACTATTCGGTTGATAAAAAAAATCATTCCGGATTTCTTTTTAAAAGTTAGGGCTTTGTTATATTGGTAACAGTGATGGTACTTTCAATACAATTGCAACTGTTTTGATTCCGCATAAGAGTTTATGAGTATGTTAAATCTAATTTATTTTACGAAGTAACCCAATGATTTGTAGAGCTAGTACCCGTCCTGGATGCATAAAAAGATTTTTGTAATTTTCGAGATTGATATATTAGCTTTTGTTTTGTCAAGTCTGAATGCTTGGCTTTACATCTATGATCTAGGTTCTTGCGTCTTCCATATATCCAATGCGACATATAAATTCTGAGCTCGAATATATGTTCTATGGTTGGAGCAAAGCATTTACTTAGTACTGTTGTAAATCTGTTTTTCTATTTGTCTGGTTTCTTGCCTTGGGAAAAATCAAACCTGTGGCTCATCTTGTAAGAAAAAAGGGAAATCAAGGTCACAATTCAGTACGTTAGCATGAGTGTCACTAATTAAAAGATATGCAGACGTTGGTGAGATATAGTAACTCATCTTTCTTTATTTGGCAATGCAGAACGGTAGCTGAAATTTTGACATAAATTTTGAACTCAAATATACGGTCCCTGATAAGTACAAAGAACTGATTCACGGCAATTTCCAAGTACCATAGTTTGTTGAGTATCTTCCGTTTCCCGTGTATACTCATATTCAAAAGATAAGTATACTTTTTGACAAATTTGTACAATGTTACACGTCAAAACTAAAACGGAAAGCGAGGCCAAAGGTTCTTCACTCTTACGGCGTGCTTGTGAGTATCTGTGATTGTGAATAATCTTTCCTCGTAGAATCTTATATTTGTGGAGACTTGATTCTATGACGAATCACTCTCAGCATGGGTGTCTAACTATCAGACCATCTCGTCCGTATTTTGCATCATTTGTAACTCGTTCAGAGAATCTTAATATTTTGCAAAGGAATTTCCTTGCTAATTCAATACATTGTGCAAAATTTCTCACAGTTCTCGCTCGTTGTAGTCATGCAGGGGTGCTTGAATAGCGACTCAATCTGTCCCAGTCTTTGCTTATAGTAGTATTTCTTCATTGGAGATCAGATCCTTGGCGAGAATTTCCCTATGAACAAAGTAAGGTATAAACCCTCAGTAGCCTTCGCTCTTGTTTTTCCTGGCTTTTTTGGATTCTACAATCTTAACTCATGACTTTGTCTTGTAGGTTTAATTTTAGTGTTTACTTATAGGCATATAGTCAGATTGAAAATGCACAAACTCGGCCTCCAGCTCGAGCAATCTCCATCGAACTGCTCGATCCAATCTGGCGGATCTCTAACAATACAATTTTTTTATCTTTTATTTTTTGCGATGACACAAGGGTTTTGATCCCTTCCAAACTTATGTCAGGATGGCCATTATCGTATATAGTTTCATTAAATCTCCATGTTTGTTTAGAGCTGAACAAGTCTGGTAAAAAATTCGTCCTCCACAAGACCGTGACGGACTCTGCATGAAACTTGCCTATTTATACTCCTCACCGGTCACCAACACCAAAACCATATGCCCTCCTCTCTTGCTCATCTCCCTACACCCTCAAGCTAACATTGATAAAGAAGAAGGGGAAAAAAAAACAGAGTTAACAACGATAACTTCAAAAGATTAACAAGAAAAAATGGAGCTGGTGAAGGGAGTGCAAGCAATATCATCCCTATCAATGACCATAAACGTGATTCCCCTAGAGTTCATATGGTCCGAGACCGAGCAACCTGCCATCACGACCCTTCATGGCTCGGTCCTTGAGGTTCCATTGATTGATCTTAGTGACAAGGGTGAGATGAAGCTCGTGGAACTCATCGCAAAGGCGAGCACGGAGTGGGGTATTTTCCAAGTGGTGAACCACGGGATATCGAGGGAAGTGATAAAGAGGCTTCAAGATGCAGGAAGGGAGTTTTTCAAGCTCCCTCAAGTGGAAAAGGCAGCGTATTCAAGGCCTCCTGATTCGAAGGACATAAAAGGGTATGGGACTACACTTCAAAAGGAGGCCGAAGGGAAAAGGGGTTGGGTTGATCATCTATTTCACGGGACTTGGCCACCCTCTGCCATCAACTACAAGTTTTGGCCGAAGAATCCATCTTACTACAGGTACGTAACAAAAGTTTTTACATAGCCTTTTGATAATTCTCTTGTGCTTGATTTATTCTGGAATTTCTCGATAATTTTGCAAATGAGATTCATTGTTCTTGTTCGTTTGCTTGACTGCACGCATCTCTGAGAACGGCTTGTCCGTCACCTTTCTCAAGCAATATGTGTATTCAATATTTGCCTCCTGGTAAGTAAAAGGAATTCATCACGAGTGTTGCACGCATATTACTTAAGAGTCACAAGGTATTTGGTGCATACTAAGGAAAAACGTATAGAAGAGAAGCGGTTCATAATAGTAAAATACTAGTAATTAGGATGAAGGTTCAAGACATGTCATGCACTCATGCTGGTATTCTCAAATATTGGTTTGACAGGTACAGCTTCCACTGGTTAATGCTAATGATGAATTCCTTAATTTGCCATTGGATTGCTGCAGGGAAGCAAATGAACACTACACAGAAGGCTTGAGAAAGCTGACCGATAAGCTGTTCAGGTGCTTCTCTTTTGGCCTGGGACTTGAAGAGCACGAGCTGATGGAGGCGCTCAGTGGCCAAGACATGGTGTATCTGTCGAAAATTAATTACCACCCTCCTTGCCCTCGCCCTGACTTAGCTCTAAGGGTAGTGGCACATACTGACATGTGCGCGATCACCATACTCGTCCCCAATGACGTGTCGGGACTCCAAGTCTGTAGGGATGGCCAGCGGTATGATGTCAAGTACATCCCTAATACCCTCATCGTCCACATTGGTGTCCAACTCGAGGTCAGCTTTTCTCTCTCATTTTAAAGGCTTAGGTTCTGTGTTTGATGGTGTAAACAGAAGAATGCATATAAACAATGCTCCAGGTATTGAGTAACGGGAGATACAGAGCTGTCCTTCACAGAACAACCGTGAACAGGGAGAGAACAACAATGTCCTGGCCGGTGTTCATTGAGCCGCCAACCGACCATGAGGTTGGGCCGCATCCAAAGCTTGTCGACCAAGTCCACCCAGCCAAGTACAAGACGAAGAAGTATGGTGATTATGCGTACTGCAAGATCAACAAGCTCCCCCAGTAGTTTTATCTATGATACTTGTAACATTCCGTTAATGTATCTGTAACCAGAAGTCTGACTCATTGTGTTTTCGCTCTCTGCCCTCTTCTATGTTTTCCCTATTTGCAAAGCGAACAGGCCCTTATTTTCGCAGGTGTTTTGACGTTAGATTCTCTAGTTAATTGGTGAATGATTGTTGTTCCGTCAATTGTATGACTAATTATGTAGTTCTGTCTTCCTTGACTAGAAATAAGGGAAAATGTGTCTTTGTTGATTGAAGGCCTTGTGTCCGTCCTACAATAGATAGACTTTTGGGCAACGTCGCAACTCGCAAGTGTTTCATCTTAGGCTTGCCTACGTATTTTCTAGTTTCATCGAAAGGGTATGAAGGGCCTTTAATTTCTCCTTGGCTAGAGTTTTTCTGGATCAATGATAAACCAACGTCTTTATGTAGGTAAATGGTCAATAGCTCATTCGTGCGAGTGGATCATTCTGTTGAAGTGGTAATGGGTTGCGCATCATGTATTCTTATATGCTACTCTCTTTTATCTTTTTGCCTTGTGTGATAGAAAATAATTCGGAATCATCAAAAAATTATTCTTTCCCTGCATTAATAAAAATTATGAACATGAACCATCTGATAGCCTTCAATATTTATCTGACACCAAGGCATGCATGATTTGATAGATACAACGAGATTCTTGGATGATCAAACTTTAGGTGATTTTTCCATAATGCCAAGGGGTGTTATTATCAAACATTTCATAAAATTCTTAAAGAAGGATCTATATAGACATATGGTGAAAAAACAGTTGGACAACAGGACAAGTGTTGACATACTGCAAGTATGTACAGTAACTTGATTCTTAATGAAGTTTAATCAGTTCCGGTAGTTAAAATTGTTATTGATTTGAATCATTTCATATCAAAACTTTGAAGAGGACTTACGTAGTAACATAATACTACATGCGTTCCAATTTAAACTTCTTATTCTTGCCCTATTTAACACTAGTTTTTCTTTTTGTTTTAACGTCACACAAAAATTACATCACATATCTATATCTATGATTAAAGTTCACAAGTTAAATTATTATTATTACTTCAAAAGAATATGACACAGATAATGCCAAGGTAAAATTTGATCCATCCTAGACTTCTCTCTCGTAGGATTTTCATGGACAATTTTGTCATTTTCTCACATTTAGTCTTGAAAGGATAAAAATATGCTTTATATTTATTATGTTTTAAAAAAAATTAAAAAAAATGATATTTAATTGTTTCATGATATGAATCAAATTTTAATTTTAATTTGATAATTATGTTTAGTCAAACAATCAATCAACTATTATGACACAGAATAGTGCTTAAGATAGGAATAATGGCATGGATGAAAAATTGGCAACTACTCCAAAATAAACTGTACCGATATTAACTATCAAAACCTGTATCAACCGTATATTACTAGTCCCATTTAACACAAAAAATAACCAGCACCACACTACACACAACCTCCCAAAAAATATCGATTTCATATTCATCTCATCATTATACGAAAACACCACCAGTCCTCCGCCCCCATCGATTGCCGTCGCCGGAGCTCCCTCGCCGGAATATCCACTCTCTTTGCTTTCATCGATGGCGAATCTGTACGTGAAGGCGTCGCCGTCGGCAGATCTGAACCGGAACACGGAGTGGTTCACGTATCCGGGAGTCTGGACGACGTACATATTGTTCCTTTTCTTCTCGTGGCTCGTCGTCCTCTCCGTCTCCGGTTGCACTCCCGGGATGGGCTGGACCGTCGTCAATCTCGGTCACTTCGCGGTATCGGACTCGATTCGAACTTGATCGTTGATTTTGTTGAGGGAATTTTGATTTGGGGGTTTAGGGTTTGTGAATGTGTTGAATTGTTTGGGTTTAATTGATGGTTGTTTTGTGCATTTGCTTATCTGACCCCATTGTGATCGTTGATTTGGATTTTTTAGTGCGAATTGTGTGTGATCAGCAGAAATTCGGGTTGACAAAAAGGAGAGTTTGAAATGATTGCAGAAGAATGATCGGAGCGTTTTCGTTTATTCAGTTGATTTTTAGCTGAGTGTGTTGTGTTGTGAAGCAGAGTGGTGGATTTTTAGGGAGAATCAAGGGTTGATGGGTGATTTTAAGGGTTCTTCTCTTCAAGTTGACTGTGTTTCTATAGAGCTTTCAGCTGAGATTTTGAATCATGTGTTGAACAAGAAATGGGATTGTCGTCGTGATTGTAAGGGCGATGGATGGTGTTGAATGGTAGTCGTGTGGTATGGTGCAGCAGTGGATGTGCTGTTGAAAATGTTGATTATGTTGGTGTTGTGGAAGTGTTCTAAAGCTTGATTGGTTGGTCGGAGGAGTTTCCATGGATGGTTTAGCGATTTAGAATATGTGAATGACTAATGTTAATTTATAACCTTCTTTTACTGGCAAGGGTTATCGACCTGAACTTGATCCTTTAGACTTTTGTGGCAACGCCAATTATATTGGTAACTTGATAATTCTCGAGTCATTACTGTATAGTCAAACAACTTCTATTTGTCATTGATGGATGCTGCAAGAGGCGTTGAATTCTTATGCACAACTTTAAGTTTCACTAAAAGGGGATTATTCTTGCACACACACTTAGATGTGAATTTTATTTAGACTGTGTAGTTGGCTGCGCTAGCTCATTTTCATCACAGCTATTTTGTTGAGTTCCGTTTGGTAGTCTTATTTGAATGCTTAACTGCTTCTTCAAGCTCCTTTCTTGTCCTGTGACTCAAACCAGACATTTTCTCAAATCTGTTTCATTATATCTCTTTGCGCAATTTCATGATGTGTGAATTGACTTGTGGAGCTTTAATGAGGATCCAGGTAACTTATCATTTCTTCCATTGGAAGAAAGGAACTCCATTTGCTGAAGATCAAGGAATATATAACCGATTAACTTGGTGGGAGCAGATTGACAATGGAAAGCAGCTTACTCGTAACAGAAAATTCCTAACTGTGGTCCCCGTGGTGCTGTAAGTTTGTTTTCTTCATTCTTGTTTCCTGAGATATGTTCAGTAACATGCTTCTGTTGTTAATCATGGTTCGATCGTCATCTTGAGGATTTGTTCCAGCCTTACTCCATGAACTTGATGAATTTTGTCTGAGTTTTAGGATATGATAACGAGTACTTTATACATTGTTCCCTGGCTACTGTACTATGTCTTGCACCTTGCGATTCCTCATAGCATACATTAGGCTAGATTTCTTAGAACTAAAGTTGTCATATACTTATCTGCCCACTTTTTGCTTCCTCCTGCGTGCTCAAGATCTTTCAGCCCTGTCATTGATCATTAACACCATCATATCTAATCACCTGTTGAAAATTCCATCTAGATATACGTTATATATATCAGTATATTATGCTAATTGGAAGTCCTAGTAACATATGGATTTCTTCTGTTGGGGGTTGCTGAAGATGTGAGTTACTAGTTGATGGCAATTCGCAAGTATGCCCTGTGGTTTATCCGTTTTGTGAAGGGTTTTTGTCAAGAATACGTAAAAGCAAGATGGTCATGCGGTCCTGCAGCCCCACTATATTGAGGCTTGTTATAGTTCTTGCAGTTTTATTGAGTGTTTGCATGGATTCTCTCTGCTTGCTCAAGTGGAAATCATGGCGAGTGAGTATTTGATTGAATCTCACCATCCCTTATCTTTTAGTAGATAACTGCTAGCGACAGTTCCTCAACCCTCAGCATTTAGAATGCCAGTGAATTACATATGATCTTGGTTTTTTCTTCTTCTTATCTTTGTGGTATTTTGTTTTCATTGAATGACCAACAATACATAAATGTATTTAAAATTTAAGCGATGGTTGTGATCATTACCGCTGGGCACTCGCCTTACTCTTAAACAGCATGCATGATGAAATAGATCAGGCTTGGTGATAAATTGTGCACTTGAGAATACGCTCAGCGGCACTTTTAGGATGGTATTAATGGATAACACCATTTGCTTCAATTTTGCAGTTATTTGATTGCCTCGCACACCACCGACTATCAGCATCCTATGCTGTTCTTCAACACACTCGTGGTTCTCATCCTGGTCGTTGCCAAGTTCCCACACATGCACAAGGTAAGGATTTTCGGCATCAATGGAGATCAGTGAGTCCTCGCCGTGAAGGAAGAAAACACAGGCTCTTTTTTTCTGTTCTTTTTGTTCAGACACTTTTGACAAGGAATGGCGATCCTCCCATGCATCCCTGTATGTCCAACCCATGTATAGAAAACCAGAGAGAAACTGTCTCCTAAGGTTAATGGAGTCTTGTAGGATTCTTGTGTCTCCTGGATCTAAAGGTCACTGAAATATTTGATGATGCTAGTATTATCTCTTGCATGTGAACTTTTTGGTGTATCTGGAATCTGAAGCGCGAGTCATATTTGTAAATGACGACTTATATAAGCAGGCGGAGACTACTATGACAGTGTTAAATAAATAGAATCGAGTACAAGTAATTGCTGAAGCATTTACCTGGGTTTAATTGGTACTTTCATCAGGGCATATAGAAGTTAGGTTTTGAACTTATATTCATTGTTTACGCATAGGATTTGGATTCAGTTCACTTTCTCTTAATATACCCGACTTGTACATGCATGTTGCTCTTGCACATGATAGCTTCCAAGTTCCAAGTTGCTCTTAAAATTTAGAAGAATTATTAGTTATTTTTATAGTTTAAAAAGATAATGTGCAATTGAATGATAATTAAGGGAGTTTAATGATATTTTCCCCTCAATTCCCTTGCCCTTTTCAGTTCCAACAACTTGGGGTTAGAGAGCAGCTTGTTCTCCGGCCAAAACCACGTGCTATCGCATTCAAAGATGATCGGGTCAGATGAGAGTTAAAACTTTCTACGTCGGGGATAGTGAATGGATGGGCTTCTCATTCCTCATTTCGCGTTTCACGTAGCATAGACTTTGACGGAAAACTTGATCGAGCCGCTTTTGGTTTCTTAATTTTAGTGTTCAATTTTCTCAGAGGAAACAATTCCACCACGGACTCCAGTTTATGTCACAAGATCGAAGAATGTTACTGTGTTAATGCGCTGGTTCACATTCACGCATACACGTACATTTGCGTTGTCTCGATGGAAAATATTTAGCTTGAGAATATATGTCGGGGTTGGTTTACCATATCGGGTTAAAGGGACAGCAGTAGCTGTCCATGGATAGTTACACTAGGCACAAAAACAAGATTGTGTCAATTTTTTTATATTAAACTATTAAGAGCAAGGCTAAATCTAGAAGAAGGAAAATTAATTACTCCCTTCTATCCATTCAAATAATAACACCTTTTCTTTTTTTTTTTGAAAAAAATGAGGTTGTAGTAACTGAGGCAAAACAAACTGCAGTCCTCAAATAGATTTAATTTTTAAAATTTAAAAAATCAAACAATGTCAAAAAATTATTTTTTTAAACTGTGTGTGGGCTGCAACCTCTTTATTCCATTTCATATTTAATAAATTTTTTCATATAAAAATATTATAACTTGATATCACATCAACACATTCTTCGTCATTTTTATTTTTTCTTTTCTTCACTTATTTATCTCACACACTCATAAGAACAAAATTATCATTCATTATTTATTCAACACAAACATAAATTATCGTAACGAATCAAACCATTGTAATTTGAATAAAACAAAATGATTACAACGCAAGTACTATGTTATAAGGTGAAAAAATACTCTTACCAAATATGAAATAATGCTCTGGATTTAGCATTACTCATTATTTATTTATTTATTTCTTATTTTCTGGTTTTTTTTGGGGTGCATGTTACATTTGCCCCTGAGCGGTTATTACTGCGTCTTTAATCCGTTACCATATTGATAGAGGGAAAAAAAAAACCAAAGTCAAGGGTTTTTATGCCGTCATTCATGTTCTGATTATTTTGAATGTACTGTTTAGTGATCATTGTATTTTGGAGGTGCATCATGCATGTGTTTGAACTTTATAATTTGAATGATTTGCGCCTAGTTCAATGCTGATCTGTTACTTTCATATTTAACGGTCAAGCGACTTTTAAGGTTCCCTCGGATACAAGGTGGCTTGTCTGCTACCTCATGCTTATCACTTGTCAACTTCAATTCCATTCTCAATGTTTTTTACATTTTCGTGCTCTCTACAACACTACTAGCATAAACATTGTTGCCGCAGTCAATTAGTTTCCTATCACGGGTTAAATTCTTACAACCCGTACAACACTTAAACTACTCACATATTTGTTCGAATTCACCCTAACTTCAATATCACAAAACAAAAATAAGAGTATCGAAAGAGAATAGAAATTTGAAAGTAAAAAAGATATGTGATTTTCTAAATGAAGATTGTTTTGTATTAAAATTTGTGGTTTGACAAATAAGTTAAAACCACTTTATATACAAGTTCTCCTCCACAGTCAATGATGGAGATCAAAATGATCTAACAGTTTATGTCAACATAAACTTACGGGTTTTATAAATCTTTATCTTTCTAGGATAAGGCTTGGTGATAAAATATGATCTAAAGAATATGATTTTTTAGAAGATCATCTCTATCAAGTAAAAGCCTCATTAACTTAACTCATCTGTGATCCAACGGGGCCTTGGCCGGTGGCTTCATACCCACCTCCAACTTGATCTTGTGATCCACCTCTGTCCTAGGTTGAAACTTCTTTTGGAGTTCCTTCGACATCACATAAGAAAACTCCTTGAGAACTTTCTCGATCTCCATTGGTACCTCCTCCGTTTAATAGAAATCGTTATCCACATTCAAAGTTACATAGCCGAAAACCCCTTTCCTTGTGTCTTCTTTTCCCGTCGAACCACTGGGACCATGCAAACACCTTCCTCATTTACTATGCATATGATATTAGCAAAGGGAATCGAAAGATCAACCGTTTTCTTCCATTCTCCGATGCACAACCGCACGTCATGGGCAACGTCATAGATAGACATGGGCTTCGAATTTATCGTCTTGAGCATCCCATTCTCATTGGCAATCTGAAGTCTAAGTCTCTTCACCTCCTCCAATGAGACGAACTTGTGTGTCTCCTCGGTGTCAACTAAGGCACGAGTCGTGTACGGTCTAACCATTGCTTCGACGTACATCAACCCCTTGAATGAATACTTCGCCTCCATTGTCTTCACCTCATTGAGCATCCTCAATGAGCCTATCTCTTGCACGGGTTCTTCCTCCACTCGAGAAACTATTGTCGAGAGGGTCTGCTTCTTTAAGCATTCTCGAACAAAGTGAGGACGATCGCATAAGTAGCATCTCACCTCTACCTTGGACTTCCTCGTGTTCTTGGAGTTATTTTTTTCCATCCTCCTTTGTCTCCTTTGCTCGAACTCCCCTTACTTGAAAAATTCGATGTGGAAGCTTTACTTCTTTATCTCTTCTCTCCTCCATCTTTTTTGAAATAACCCTTCGATTCTTTGGGTTTTGAAGAGTTTTGAAATCAATGAACGACTCCACCGTCGTTATGGCCACGGAAAGAGTTTGCATTTCATATCTTTGCAACTCTTGTTGCGCCCATGGTTGAAGTCCATCCATGAAGTACATGAGCTTTTTTTCATCTAACATGTCCGAGATTTAAAAGAGCAACTCCGTGAAACTCTTCACATAGTTCTGAATAGTACTCACTTGGATTAACTTCCGAAGTTATCTATTGACTTCATGTTGGGCATTTTTCGGATAAAAGTGAAGCTTGAGATCCTTCTTGAAGTATTCTCAAGTGTCAAGAGAGAAGACTTCCGCTTGGATGTCGTTATAGCGACGACACCACCACATGTTCGTCGTATCCGAGAGAAAGAGCATTGTCGTCTTGAACTTCATCTCTTCATTCTTTATGTCCAAGTGATCAAAGTATTGTTCCATGTTAAAGAGAAAAATATCAAATCTCTTCGCATCTCGTTTTCCGGAAAAGGCCCTTGGCTTAATTAGGGGCCTCAATGTGTGGTCCTTCCTAAAGGTTACTAGCGTTTCCATTTGCTATGGTCGTCTTGCATAACGAAACATCCTCCCTCATGATCTTCAACTTCTCTTGAACAGAAGTCACCACCTCATAAACATCATCAATTTGCACTTGGAACTCTTTATGAATTTTGTCCATGAATGAGTTAAGGATACCTTGCAATTCACCCTTGAGTTCAGATTCCCGAGCATCAATGGTCTCGTTGCCCGACATGTCGTCCTCAAATATCACCAGCATCTTCTCCATGATTTCTTCTATCCTTTCGAGTCTTGACTTGAAGGATGTTAGGATATCCTTCGATTTAGCCTTCTCCTTGAGCATGGTCACGTTCTTGCGTTCACCTCCTCAATAATCTCGGACATGTTGTTTTGATCTGTCATTCTCTTCTTACTTGAACTTTTGCTCTGATACCAACTGTTGTGGGGCTAGATTTTTACAATCCATAAGGCGCTCAAACTACTCACTTCTTTCTTCGAGCTCAACTTAACTCTAATGTCACAAGCCAAAAGTAAAAGTATCGAAAGAGAATAAAAACTTGAAAGTAAAGGATATGTGATTCTCTAGATAGAGATTATTTGGTATTGAAATTTATGGTTTGACAAATGAGACAAGACCACATTATATACAACTTTTCCTCCATAATCAACGATGAAAGTCAAAACTATCTAACGATTTATATCTAAATATAGATTTTTTTACTAATCCATCCAAGATAAACTTTGAGATTTTGTAGATCTTTATCTCCCTAGTATAAAACTTGATACTAAAATATGACCATATAAAAAATATGATTTTCTATAAGATCATCTCTATCATATAATACCTCATCAACTTTAACTCATTCATGATATCATGTTGGAGCAGCAACATTATCCCGATACTAAATACTCATTTTATTTTTTGTTTTCAACTTTTTATTTATTGTGGCATAACAAAGAAAAGATTCATTTCACAATGGGACAAATGGAATACTAATACTACTTGTTTCATTTAATTCCATGACAATCAATGGCTTGTTAAGCTACTGACTCCAAGAGATAATGCACAACGCACATGATTTAAACATATATACCGTAGGAGCTTACTATAAAGTGGAATATTGCTTTTCATCAAAACTATATACCGTAGGTTGTTAAATGTGAAGACCTGATTGGACTTTTAATGAAAAAAATGAATCACATGATCACATAATTGGAGACTACTGTCTTTGCAATAAACGAACCAAGTTGTTGTGGTGCTTGTGCACCAACTGCTTTGTCGCCATGCAAGGGTCCCTTTGGGAGCTGTACAGTGTCGCTTTCCTTCGTTAAAGTTGCGGCAGGTCATGAAAGGACAATATATGGGATCTTTAACTCATAAGCTGCAAGATTCGAATTCAGTGATCGGTCTGTGACAAAGAGTATACTTTCTAATGTATTACCGTATTGATCTGCTTCATACAGATTATTGTTTCTTTCGTCTCATAATAATTATAATATATATTTATTTTGTAATATTTTATACATATGAATATAAGTCTCGTTTTCATATCAAATCATATGTGATCGTTCCGCAACATGTATTATGTTGAAATACGTTATTTATCCCATCATTGATATTTCATGATAAATTTATAAAAAATTACATTTGATCGTAGTTATACGCGTACCAAACTTTACATCGACAAGTATACCAAATCAAAATGTTGCAATAATTTTAGGACGGAGGGAGTAGACATTTGTCCATCAATAGAACCTTATTAAATTGAAATTTTAAGATAGTTGATCTTGTTGTATGGAGGGACGGGACTATATCTTGTCAATTTGGTTTATGATCTGACGACATTCATGATATTTTTTCTATCCAATTTTAATCGAAATATTTTGATTTGATATGAGATTTTATATGTGTGTGTTGAATTTGTATGAATTTTGATAAATAATTTTTTTTATATGGTAGTTGAGTTTACTGTAATAGCTGAGAGAAGAGTTTGTAAGTGTAATATAACGGATGATATAGATTTGATATTTTTTTATGTTAAAATTTTACTTAATTTTTTTATTTTAGGATTGATAAAAAAAAGTGAATTAATTCAGAACGGATATTTATCTAAGTAGTTAGTCAACAGTACGTAGAATTTTTAGCGTTGATAAAGTTTTACTAAGGTTTCTTACAAAACTTGGGGTCGATGTGAAATTGCCACGCCAGTACCCTCTTTTCTGGTAATAATATTTTCCCAAAAAAAGAGATAAGAAAGGAAATTAATGCTACGGCAATGCTAACTAGTAGTAGTAAGAAAGATAGGGGAAGAATGGATAGCAAATGAGAGCGAAAGGGTGTCGAGTTACATTATCGATGCGTACATGTCTATTGATGACTATAATTGATCAGTATCAAAGTATGTACGATGGAACCTTTTATTTGGGTCACTTGTCCATAAGATTATACCAATATTAATTCAGAGTTTGTGGCCAATAGTAGTTTCTTTCCAGCAAAGTCTCGAGTACGAAAGATCAAAGAAAACTTGAACTAAGTATCCAAGATGTAACATACTCCAGTGAAGTTAAGGTATATATATATGAAGAGTTGGAGCGAATTTCAGCGATCATGAAGAAAGATGATTCATGTACGAATCTCACTCTGACAGTAGCGAAAAAATTACCCCTCCATCACAATATACACATAATATTTTGTTAATGGATTATCCCAATTGACTTATAATCTTTTCAATTTGTATACTTCTCGCGTCCTATGTGTTTATTTTTGATATAAAAATTAAATTATCCTTCATCTTCGTGAGTGGGAGGAGTGGGAAAAAGAAAAAAAAAATGAAGTTGGGTTGATGCGATATAAAATAAATAAGGTTATTTTGATATTTTTATAGAAATTTTTTTTTCAAATAAGATAAGATTGCGGTGGCTCAGTAAATATTGTAATTTTATTTGTATAGAAGGAGTAACATTTTCACATAAAAAAATATGAAAACAATCATATCTGTTATATCTAAATTCACAATCTTCTCTCATAACGGTTATATTAAACCTCACTGGTACTAAAAAATATTCTTTGTACATCAAACTTCATAAAAATTAATATACATATAAAACGATTCAAATTGTTGTATCTAAATTAGAATGGTTGGAGAATATTACTCGAGACGGCGACGATGTTGATTAACTATATACTGTGACAATTTGTCGTTGTGGGTGGTTATAAAGATACAAAACCATGACGGCCGAAACTGCGTACGTTATATCTTGAAATTAACGAAATAAAGAATTTAGAGAAACAGAAGCCAATTAAAAAAGAAAAGTGGAAGAAAATTCCAGGAGGAAGCTGCAAGGAGCTGCTAAATTGAGAGAATAAATAGAGGAAACAAAGGGTGTGACATGTTGTTCTCGGCAGAGCATCAGCTGCTCATTCTCTTTCTCTGAATTCTTCAACTTCTTCATCGCATCATCCTCTCAACTCAACCCACCGCATTTTTATATAATCTCTCATTTGCAAGACAATATCATGTGCTGAAATTAACATATGCGAGAATCATCAATTCGATTCGAGATCGAAGATAACTAGTAGTGTAAATGGGGAGGGCTCCTTGCTGTTCGAAGGTGGGATTGCATAGAGGTCCATGGACTCCAAGAGAAGATACTTTGCTTGTCAACTACATTCAAGCTCATGGTGAAGGACAGTGGAGATCTTTGCCCAAGAAAGCTGGTAAGTATACATATATGTACTTATATAATCACTTGAGTGATTTGTTACAAGGGATTGCGTCCGCAAATTTGATCACTGGAAGTTTATTTCTAATAGTTTTGCTAGTCGCTAATTCCAATTTGTAAATGAGTTTTAAGACAAGATTTATCTTATTCATATTAATTTCAAATTGGAAGTGCAAGGATTTTAAAAGTTTGCTCTCTGTTTTTTCCTGTAGATCTGCTTTCTGTGCCGTAGTTATCTTGATCATGATCATTATCATGTTCTCTAGTCTCTACCATACGTTTATGACCCAAGTTTTTTCTTAAGTACGCTTTAAAATGTCGTTTACTCTGTTTTGATTCGAAAGCACCTTAATTTGAAGCACATTCTATTTTGTGTCATACGTAGTAATTATATAACAGTGCATGTTTACACAGTTGCAATTACCACTGATCTTGTTAGGGAATGGTCACATGAAATAACATGGGTGGAGCTCTGCCTAGCTGTAACTAACAATAACTTTATATCATGCTTTATCTGTGAAACCTCATAATTAACATATCTAGGAAAATTTTTATATACAATAATAAGATTGAAGTTTCGCATATATAGTATCAGGGGTTATTTGTCAAACATTTTAACATTAATTTGCAGTGTTGATACTACAACTTTAATGACGACAACACTTGATTAATTGTCCCATGGTAGTAACGTATAAGCACATGGCTTTGTCAACCTTTGAAAACACGATCGAGGTTCACCCATGTGTCTCTTTTCCAAAATTTAGGTGTCTAAAGTGATATCCACACTGAAATGTCATGCATGAAAATGTCATGCATGATGATTGATTGATAATCTACACTGAAATTTAGGAGTATCACAAGCGTTAGGAATGTAATTTTAGTTGTACAAGGATATTTATGTTTCGTACTGGTCTTACCTTTGAGAAATACTTGGTCACGTTCATCCATGGTGGCGGGCTAACTAATCCCACTATTAACCAACAGTACTATTAAATTCAACTGATCAGTTTGATGCTTATAGGGCTGCTGAGATGTGGAAAGAGTTGCAGGCTAAGGTGGATGAACTACTTGAGGCCGGACATCAAGCGTGGGAACATCACCCCCGACGAGGAAGACCTCATCATCCGAATGCACGCGTTGCTCGGGAATAGGTGGTCTCTCATTGCCGGAAGGCTCCCTGGTCGAACCGATAATGAGATTAAAAATTACTGGAACACTCATCTCAGAAAGAGACTTGGTGACCAAGGAACTAATGATGACGCCAACACCAAAATGACTCTCTCGGAGCAAGACCAGCCCGTGGCCCGTGATCCCGAGCCCGGTAGAAGGAGGAGGAGCCTTGCGGGCGGGCCAAGGAAAGGCCCTACCCGCAAGAAAAATAAAATTGGAGAGGGTGAAAACAAGACCAAGATCCATTCTCCGAAGGCCGTCAGGGTCACTTCATTGTCCTTAACTAGGAATAACAGCTTTGAAAGTAACATCACCACTGCATCCATTGCATCGGGCCGGTCGGGATATGGGCCATCTGATGTAGATGGCCCGTGGTTTGATCACAGCCATCATCTTCGGGCCGGGTTGATGATGGGCCATGACTATGAGATGGGCCCGGTTAAGGAGGTTGGAAACGGGCCAATGTCTGACGGCAAGCACCTCGAGGAGATCTATGAGGAGTATTTGCAGCTGATTAAGGCGGATAATCATAATTGTCTCGATAACGACGATGAGCACGAGGATGAATACGATATGGATTCGTTCACTGAATCGTTGCTTGTTTGAATAGTAGCTTGAATATGCACATGTTTACTTACCCTCCTGATCTAAGCGAGCTAGCTAGCTTCATATGTGCTGGTACATTGAGTGACTTTAGGGTGATAATGATGACAAATAATGGTAGAATAATGTTTAGGAGGGTAAGGGTTTTTAATTAGTGTATAATGTATGGTATGGCGGCGTGATGTGTATAAGTCCATACGGTAACTGTACTGGATGAAGTTATATATGATTTATAAATAATACCCTTAACTTCTTTGTCTCTGTTTTATTTCCACTTTTTCCTGTTTGCTCCAAGCCTTTCACAATTATAAACCTGTATGTGATTTTTTGCATCCTTAAAGATTTTAAGAATAAAAATAAAGTTCGAAGGATGGAAAATTAAAATTTTAAATTAATTTGTGTCATGCAAATACAATATAAAAAGCACGATTGGTTGCTGAACACACAAAAGTCCACTTAACTAGACCTCAAAAGCAAAAAATACAAAAAAAACAAAAACAAATAGGGTCATATATATATAGAGGCACATGGTTTCTACTACTAAAAGGGCGATCCCCATCCTCTATTCTTTTCTTCTTTTTATCATTTAGTTAGGTTGATATGGATAATCCTCTGCCAAGAACTGCTCATTGCCGCGATTAGCAAGCATAGCTAGCGAGTAAATACTAAAATTTCAAAATTTCAGATAAAAGATTATGCAAGGTTACTAGACTAGTAGTCTTTGATGTGTTACCAATGATCAATCAACAATACCGAATAGCAGACACTTGATTGACCCATTTATAATAATCTTCTTTAATCCAGTCAATTAACTTTGACGTGTTCTCTGTTGAAATATGGTGCTTCTAGATGCAGTGATAAAATATCGACAAAACATCAAAAAGTAGAAATGGATCTCACTGTCAACTACTTTTGAGATTCGCTCCTAAACAATTACTTCTACAATAAAGTTAGAAGTCATTAAACACTTTTTACATTTCAAAAATATAACCCGGTTTAGTGTTTAGTGAAATTATTAGACAATACTCCAATATTATTATCCAGCTACTGAACATCGTTCTAATGGCTTCTAGACTTATCATCGGAAGATATTTAAAAACCTAATTGGACCTGGATAGAATACACATGTGAATTGGAACAAATTATTAACCAAAAAACTTAAGCTGATGGGTTATGAATTATTCATATATATATTCTATTCTGTTTTTTTTTTTTCTTCATAATCGATGTGGATAAACCTACTCACAGATAACCTTAATACTCATGAGCCCTGACAGGGACTGTCCAATCACTTTTAGAAAATGACACTTGAAAAGCTCCATATGCCGAGTAGGTAGGAATAACATGGATCTCAATCGGTTAATCATTTCATCGATTCCATAAGTATTGGACTTTTATTTACCTTGACTATAGACACCGTCTCTGCAACGCTCACATGCAGTCGCTTCTAACTCTAGTATAGAAAATTCAATAGATGGAGGACCAAAATACAATTTGGGTACATTTTGAGTGGTTGGCGTTGCATTAACAATCCCATTATATATGACCAGAATCACTGTTGATAGGAAAAATTCAAAATGGGGCAGTGTAAAGTAGCCAGTTAGGTGGACGCATGGCATATATGCAACTCCCGTTCACGGAAATTTCAAATTTTGGTAGATAAAAAGGACATAGATCACTCCTAGTTTATATTTATGCGTGCATACATTAGTCTATGCTAAAAGTAATCAACGTGACCCACATATTTCAATTTTGTCGATGAGTAGAAATAAACAAAAGAAACAAGTGTGTGGTCCATTGAATGTCACGTTTACACTTGAGTGGCAACAGATATTGACCTCTTTTCCACTCTAGTTATAGTTAAATGCATGCGGAATATTCTTGAATCTTGATAGCTCATGGACTGGCTGCTGGAGTGTAACAATTAAGATTGGTAAATCAAACTTCTCTATACAAATCAAATGTTTGGCCGTCGCTCGATGACTGTTCATAATAGTCATTGTTGAATATACTAAATGCAGATGGTTAGAAACAGACACATGTCACATACAGAGTTAATTTTTATAAGATAAAAAAATGTCCTGAAGAAATCTGAGGTTACCATATTGATATTAAACCGTTTCCGAACTATTCAGGATACATGGTAATGGAAATACTCTAAAAGGTACTAATGTAAACGATACAATGGGCTGAACATTCAAGCCCAACAGCCACCTCATTCGTCTCCGGCCTACAATCCAGTCCAGTCCAGTCCAGTACAGTCCAGTCAGCAACAGGTGAGACTCGGATGCAGATTCGCCACCAGACACCACCGCAACAGCAACAACGACGCCGATGGCGACCTCGAACGCGGCGGCGCCATGGAAGCACCTTGTGCTCAAGTCACTGGAGTCCAATTCTCATCTCAAAAGCTCATCCTTCTTCCAACTCGTACTCCGATTCGCTTTTACTTGACTCATTATTTCCTTCCAATTTCGTGCTTCTCTGATGTAGTATTGATCGAATCTGTTGTTTCAGGCGACTTTCGGATCGAATGGAAGACCTGCGAATCGCACCGTCGTTTTCAGGTAGGTATTTGTTGGTTTTGATAGAACTAGATTTGGCAATAGCATTTTGTCCGTGTAAGATATGTGATTGAGGAATCGAGATGTTTTTGTTAGTGTGCAGAGAGTTTCAAGATATGATAGTGACAGGATCTTGATCAACACCGACTCACGCACACACAAGGTTATGAGTTGAATTGCCTTGGTAGTCAGTTCTTTGTCTATGATGTGTGATTCTGTGTGTAGGCCTGCTCAAACTTCGCAGTTTAGCACCTTCCCCTCCCTAACCTAGCATTTGTCCGCTTTATCAAATTTACATTTTTTTTTCATGCTTCAGGATACCTACATGATAAAGGTTTAAAGTGTTAACACGAGAATTATGAGTTCGTCATTTTTAGACTGGTTCACGATGCACGACTAGTGTCTTCTTTCACGTTTATTTTATAGGAGTATCTGCCTAGAATTTGTGGGTCCTTACTATCTCTTCTTGTCTCTTTTTGCTTCGTGGAGTGCTGAGTTTTATTTTGAATTTGTAGATCGAAGATCTTAAGCACTACCCATTTGCTGAGGTGATTTACACTTGAGGTAAATCCTCATCACCATTTTTTTCATAGAATGCATCCTCTCGAGTAACCGAATGTTGAAAACATGATATCCTCATCAAACATGATATGTTTGAAAACATCACCATATGTGGGTCCTTACTATCCTTTGCTGATTTCGCAATTTTCGCCAGATTTGTTGATATTTTACTGACTCCTGGGAGCAATTCAGGATAAATGGACCAGTTGAAATAATAGATGGGTCATCCTCTGATCCTTTCAAGGTCCATGTAAGCTTGATGCTTCTTCTGGATCTTTTGCTTCTTTCTTTTATAGGTGATTTTTGGAACGCCATATATTCTCAAGTATGAACAGGAACTGATCGCTTATCAGTACTTATTCTTTCTATTTGATTTTGATAATTTCCCAAGAACTTACAGAAGGTCTCCATGCTAATTTTTGTTTGTCCGATTCTTAAGAGAAACATAGAGTTCATGCACTTGAACTATATAACAGAAAAGAAACGTTTTGGACAATGCAAGATAGCCCTGAACCAAATTATATTTGTCAGTATGCACTTGTTTCTACAGTTTTTTTAAATGAAATGTAGCAAAGAGAAAAATCCTGGTTTGCTAGTTCTCTGAAATCAAGGTTGCAATATTTGGGTCCTTATCCTGGCCTTCCATCCATCGGTGATGGGCCGCCAAGTAATCTCACGTTGGATCCTTCTTCTGCCCCTGTCGTTGCATTCTAGATCCGGATCAGGTTTGGCTGGATTCTTGATCTTCTATGTATATTGATGCATTGCTTTTCTTCATATAATGAACCCCGAATTTGCTTCCATCCAGGTCGATTACTTGAATCTGAAGAGTAATACAAGGCTAGCTTTTACAGCCTTCAGTAATGGGAATGGGGAAAAGCCATGGATTTCAGGAAGAATAAACCCATGATCTTGTGTTCATATGCTTTTCTTGATGAACTCTACTACTTTGCCAGCAAGCGAACCGATGCAACGAAATGCACTTTGCTTGAGACAAGGAATTTGTTTTTGCTTTGCAATGGAAAATCTAAACATCGCCCTCTTTCATGTGTTGTATTATTAGTTAAATTAATGAAATGCTATTTGTTGGATTTCAGAAACCGATATACAGTCTCAAGCTGGAGGCTTGAGCAGGATACTTCTTCAGTAATACTAACAAATATTATGCATGCTGAATAATTATCTTACCGTGCTTGGTGCATGCTTAGTATATTTTTACTTGCAGATTGCATGCCAAAAGATCGCGTTCAGAACGAGCGTTGTGGGAGAAAAATCATCCCCAACTGTGCCTCGTCCGAAGAAGATTAGAGTTGAGAGCTTGTATTGTATCTAGGATGTGTGATGTATGGTACAAGCTCGTCCCCTCAAATGCTTTGTAATTCCTCTATGAAAAACATCTTACCCAAATGAGTATCCCACTCTTGCTTCACTTGGGAAATTGGGTAGAAAAGTTCCATTGTCGCGGAATACTCATTTGAGCAAGATGCTTTTCCTTGGAAGTGGAAGCATGAGGATTCCCCGTCTCTCCTCTTTCAGAGGTAGTGGACGCCTATTTAACATGCTAGTATTATGCATCGGCCTCTGTTTTTTCTGTGCTTTGACTTCAGGTTGCATTGAGGGGTAGTTGGCTTGACTACCGATGATGTCATATTTGGTTTGTTGCACACATTCAACTTTCTGGAGTTCTGGTTTCAGGTTTCATTTGGATACAACGCACAAATTTTACCCCGTCGAGTAGGGTATTTATCTATCAGTTTAGTGTCAGTTACTGATATACCTGCACTTGCTAATCTGAGTCCGCTGTATGTGTCTGCTCTCTGTGCTTACTTATCGTATCGATATTTTTTTTGGGTAATGATGAGCTCCGTCTCAGCTTGGTGGCAACTATATGTATGAACGGACGAATCAAATGCGATATACAATCTGTTACTTCTCTGAAACAGGACCGCAGATTTAAAGCCCTTCATGCCAGTTCCATGGTGCTGAAGTCTTGCTACGAGGAAAAAAAAAAAAAAAAACCGGTACGCCTCTCTATCTCAATTCAACTTACATTCAACACCTTTCTACCAAAAGAGGCATGCCCGTTGAAATTTACTTTGATGGCACCAGAAGGGTGCCCTTTTCGCTGTTGGCCTCTTCTGCGAGTGGCCTCTTGTGTTGTCACCAACCCTTCCGTGATTATCTTCTCAATGCATTTTGGAATTTTGGTTGTCTTCATTTATCGTGGCTGCTCATCCATCTAAGCTGTCATGTTGTTCTTAAAAGGTTCTAGAAGATGAGGAAGTTGATCTTTTGTGGCTCAGTTGAACATAGGTTAGCTTACATGATTACCAGCCACCGGTCGGAATCGGAGTTGGTTAGTTTACTAGGCTGCATTTCCCCGTGTGGGAAGTTGGTTAGGACTTGGGAACGGCGGTGTGATGGTTTGGCAAGGCTTAGCCTGCACTGGACCTTTGGGTTGGCACCTCAGAGTGCTAATGCTCTTAGAGGCTTAGAGCTGTAAACCATGCTAAGTTTTGTGGAGACACCGAAATATATATAAAACGAACATTGCTCCGTGATTGAAACTAATTGGCCATGAACAGCAGAGTGGTCGTTGAGTGATCTGAAATGAAGCTATTGCGCCATCGAGAGAAATGACACGGCACCTTCTGAAGCGATTGCGGTAGGATAAAGAGATCGAAGGGGCACCAAAGATAAGGGCAACACATCGCTGTCTGATTGCAAAAGATGGATTTCTACGCCATTTATGGTCTACCATGACAGGTACTGAGAACTCAAGTAGTGCGGAATCACAGGTCGAACTTCCAAAAAAGTGGAGAGTTCCATTTCAGACGATGGAGGCCAAAATCTGATAGCGATATGTGTTTCGTCAAATGAGCCAAGTACACTCCTCTTTCGGTTGCTCTACTTCAAACAGTGGCCTTGGACAGTTCCAGGACTCATCTAGAAGCCTTTTTACGTTGAAGTAGATTGTTTCTTTCCTTGCAGCTCAAACTGGATTTTTTACCTCCCAGAATCAGAAGCAGCTCCGCGATCTTAAGGGAATGCAGACTTAGTTCGGGTTCTTTGTGCGAATAAAATTGGATGGCGTCACTCTATTTCCTATCAGGTGTGAGCAAGCACTGATGATATATCGGGACGAACATATCCAACAATAAAGATCAAAAAATAACGTGATCCGTCACTCTCCAACACTTGCAATGCCAAGCATAGCATGGTTGCCTTAATTTTGGGCCATTTTTCATCCCTAAAGTAGTAGGGTTGTGTTCCTAGTGAATGGGTTGTGCACCAGCTTTGTTTGCTTTGCATGCATTTGGTCCTGCTAATTTAAGATTGGCATGGCTGTCAACTCTAGGTGGATGATAGACGCTTGATAAGAAGAAAGAAGAAGAAGGCAGCGGTGGGCAATGCTGAACATGCCACGACGGCTGTGTACTTAAGATGAACCTGACAATACTGGAAGTGTGGCAGGCGAAATCTCTGGTATCATTGTATCTCGGAATTTCGATGTGGGATTGTGCTCATGTACGTGGTGGCATGATTGTACGAAGACGAGAATGCCACTGATTCTTTCACATATAAACCGATACTATCTCTGCATTGAATCTAATTCGAAAAAAGGGTTTCAAAGAGACCGTGACTGACGCAAGTTACATGATGACTTAGTTATTGCTCTCAGTAACAGATTCCAAATGCACAATTCCCAAAGACTCTTCCTCCAATAATTCATTCTTCTGAATTTTCATCATAATTCTTCACCAATGACTAAAAAGAAGACCATATTTTTCATCACGAAACAAAAAGCATCACTATCTGATCACTCCGATTACGTATTCGAGATCGGTGATGGTGATGGTGATGGTGATGGTGATGTTGATGCTGGAGCATCGCTCGAGGGAAGCGAAGAACGCGGATGCAACACTCGTCCCAACCCAGTTCGCCACCCGATCGATCTTGTCGCACGACACCGCGCTCCAGCTCCGTTCCATTTTGATCCGGCGATCGATGATCGTGATTGATCGGAGAATTGTGAAGTTGAATTTGAGAGAGGTGAAGTGGAGGCAGAGATATGAGGTGGGATTGGAATCACACGTGGAATGATCTCGTGAGGGTTTGGTTTGTCGAGCTGGCGAAACAAGTCGAGGAGGGCGTAGGAGTGGTGCAACGGCTCCGAGTAATCCCACGGAATCTGTTTTTATATCCTTGTTTATCCATGGAGAAGTTGTGACTGATTCCACTGACTCGGCGTATGTATCTGTTTATAATAGAAATATATATATAAAGTAAGATTTAAGTTTTGTTTGTCTCGTATAGTTTTGGATTGATCTCTGCATCATCGAGTTGTATGCAACTGATCCACGATGATGTCCGGTTATTGCTATAACATACATACTGCTACAAACTAAAACAAGGAGAAGCATAATACGAACTCATCAAGGTCTAAACAGCATCCGTCGGACGACTCCTATGCTGAAATTGTTACCAATTGTTTCAAATACACGCATTGTTCAAGTTTGTACAGACTAAAGACCAATTTCGGACAGGCGATGTTTAACCCGAGAGATGTGACCAACTCAAGTCATGGTCATGTAAAGCCTTGGGCCGGAAAAAGTCTGCAACGCCACGAGCCAAAGAAGATGTTCGAGGTGGCTTAGATGTCAGCCTGTACTCGGCATTTTCAAATCATTTGTCGAATTCCCATATGATGCCTCCATCCTCTGCGAGCAATAAAAGAAACCAATCAGCTCACTGCTTGTAAGAAACCGTATGAAAATTCAGTGGACTAAAATTATCATGCTACCATCACCAATGTTTGAAGAACTACTGATGGGTCGAGTATGGCGCACGATCTTGGAGTATGAAGATACATGAATAAACATTATCAAGGTCATGAGCTGTATAAAGTTAGGTTATGCAGCCGAAGGAAGTCCACTAGCATGATGCAAGCTTCCTTCCCCTTGTTACCAACAATCATCGAATAATGACATGAACGGGGGTCAATGGCATGCCGACTGATCTCAACCTCGGCGGCACCAGAAATCGTGACTTGAGCATAGGTAAAATTAAACTTAGCAATCGACAGGGCTCCAAGAAGGCTTATGAAGCAGTTCATGTATGCCTCCATGCAATCTACAGGCTCCAAGTCCCTAACTGAACAAAACAATGCACTGATTACCTTACCTCCTGTGTTAAAGAGGTATCGGATAATCCGCTTAATACCAACTAGATCATTATTAGCCTTTTCTTAAATAATTACCATGTAATATAGGGAATCCGAATCAGGCCCGATTCGTACTAGGCATACCAGCTTGCAAAGACGAAATGTAAAATATCAACAAAGGCACAAGCTTACAAGAAAATGATTCCAAATATTAGTTGTTCCCTAATTGTAAATATCTTGATAGAAGAACCCTCATGTGATGCATACTGTTAATGACAAAGTGTTTCTACTTCATTCGTTTGATGTTCACACCATTAGTAATTCAGAAAATGATTCCAAATATTAGTTGTTCCCTAATTGCAAATGTCTTGATAGAAGAACCCTCATGTGATGCATACTGTTAATGACAATGTGCTTATACTTCATTCGTTTGATGTTCACACCATTAGAAATTCAGAATCTTAACAAATTGAAGTTTAAACATTTTTGCTATCACATCTTGCCAATCCGAGTCATATGCACAAATGATAATTGCTGTAGAGAAGAGATTTATTAAGGCTGGATTGACAATTAAAAGCAGCAATAGAAATGCACAATGGTTGCAGTAATGGATTGGCATTCTCCACCGTAGATGAAGGAAAAGAATAATGATGTAGCATATTTTACAATGCCCTTACCTTTAACCTTCTTCTCAATCCAAACTTCCAAAAGCATCCCAGCACCAATTCCGGCAGCTATGAAAGACCCATAAAATGCGATTGCAGACGGAAGTGATCGCCGTGGAAGGAAATAGTAATCTGGAATTTGTCTCATCCTTTTCGGAAGCCTCTTTTGGATGACCGATCTAGAGTCGGATTGCTGTTCCGCAGGACCGCCTATACTTTTCCAGTCCACTTCCTTCATGGACTCTTTCATCTCCTCGGAACCCATTGGAGAATACTAGTCAATCTGCCACAGAATTCGAACACGGTCACAACCTTCATTATAGAAACAACACCATAGCAGCATAAAAAACACAAGTCATATCTAGCAACTCGTGCAAAAGCAACACCAACGAAATTTTGAACTTGTTACCGCACCAAGTAAAAAAACTTCACATTCAACCAACAACAGGGAATGGAAATGCCAAGTTCAACCCTTTTTCAGGCACAACGTAACCAGTTCAAATAGAGGCTAGTCTCCACCCTCCAGCTAATTAACAATCCTGTAGGATTCTTTTAACATACAGATAACATTTCCTGGATCTTATACCACAACTCGATCCTATCGATTAAAAAACAATCAATATTCACGAGTCGGTAGAGTCAATTCTCCTATCACAGTAATAAAACAGGTAAGACTAGGACTAAGGGTCATGAATTCAAATCCTGGAATCCTCAATGTAAATTACCACTTAAAAACAGATGGATGACGATGAGCCTTCAACCACAAGCTTCAGCTCTGACCACAGTGGGTCTCTCAACACCGCACCTCGTCCCGATTCCAATAGATTATAATCGCCCGGTAGAATTTTCTTATAGTTACATAATCATGATAATTACTACCTTGAACCCAACCCAATTCCCCAAAACCCTAAACCCAACAGCAAATGGTAAAGAATGACGAAACCTAATACACCAGCAGCATCATAATCTGGAAACTGCCATCTGATTAAAAAGAAATTTCAATCCGCACCACACTAAAAGCAGAGCCAAGAGGTACCACCTGGGTTTCATTGGCGTAATTCAATCAAAGAATTGGAAACCTAATTTCCAGTACCTGTAAGGAGAAGCCACCCGAGAAGGAGGCGTGAGAGAGGAGAAGGGGGCAATCGCTGAGCGAAAGACGTCGACGGCGGCGGCGGCGGGACGAGGAAACTGCGGAGATCAGAGTGAGGGGAATTTGATTTTTGTGTGGAGGAGTCGTGAGAGGGGAAGTTGTGCCGTGAAGTCGCGTTGAGGAAAGTCGCACTAGACTAGAGAGGACGTTACACTCCCGAGCTCCGTTACGGCGTTACGATATTTTGTTGAAAAGTTTCAGTAGCACATACGCGATGTCACGAAGACATTGACATAGGCGTCAACATTAAATGCCTAGTTACGGTTAGGTACTAACATCATGAAAAATTATCATATTGGTTTTTATATCCTGAAAAAAAAAAAAAATTCCTTTGATGTCTGGATTTTGTTGTTACGGAGATGGACTGATAAACGTTAGTGGTCGGTTACAGAGATTGTTGTCTGCTAGTATTTTGAAATGAGACGCGAAGGCGAACTGGAAATCGCAGAGAAAAGAGGCGGGCGAAATGGCAATGGTTGTGAAGCCGGTTCAAGAGCGGTCGTCGCCGCCGCCTCTGGCCTCACTACCGGCATTGGTAAACTTTTCCCTCTCTCCTTCGCTGCTTCCAAAACCCTAGCTATTCGATTCAAGGATTCGTGTTGGATTTGATTTGGTGAGGCCTCTATTGGCTGCCATGGAGTCATCAGAACAAGTTCTCCTGCCTGCTTTGGATGATGTGAGTATTGCTATTGAGCATTCTTACGTGTATACCTTTGACATCTAGGTGGTGTGATTGTTGGTTGATTACTTGGTATATGTGTCTGTATGGTAATTTTACAAGGAGTATCATCGTATATTCCCCAGTTTTTTGTATTTTCAATTCGCCTCCTTTTTAAGCCTTTTTTTGAATTGGAGTCATTGGGCGAGAGATATGTTGAGCTTACACATTTTATCTGTATGATCAGAAAAGTTGCAAATAGCGAGTTTATCTATGTTATTCATAAAAGAATTCCAAATTTGAAATTAACATAAATGTTGAATTCTTTATTATTGACTACCGGTATGCCTTCTTGTTATAAGGGGATATAATTCCGACTACTAATTACATTTTAAATAGGATATTGTATTTAAAGTTAGACTCTATTCCTTATGAGATCTGGTATAAACATCCATGTAAATATGACATTCTTAAAACATGAGGTTGTATAGCTTATGTGAGGATTGTAGACCCTAAAAGATCTAAGGTGGAACTAAGATTCACACTTGTGTGTACTTAGGAAATGCATAAGATAGTGCATATCGATTTTTAGATCTATCAATTAATGAGATGATAGAATCCAGAGATACTGTTTTCTTTGAGGATAAATTCCTTAAAGATCATGAGCATAAATTACATTGTTTGACAAAAATGGTTATACAGTCATTTACAGAATCTGAATCTGTTGTTTCTGATGATCTCATAACAGAGTTTGATATTGTGTCGTTAAGGATGTCAAAGAGAACAAAAGTTCCCAAAAGGTTTGGTGAGGACTTTGAGACATATCATGTAGAGTATGATCCATCGACTTTTAAGAAAGTTATGAGGTCAGGAGACTCTTTGTTATGGGTAAAAGTCATTAATGATGAAATGAATTCTCTGTTGAAAAATCAAACATAGAATCTAGACGATTGCCTAAAGCGGTTAAGACTGTAGGGTGCAAATGAATTTTGAAGAGAAAACTCAATCCAGATGGGTCAATAGTCAAGTATAAAGCACGTCTCGTAGCTAAAGGCTATACTCAAATAAGTGGGATGGACTACTTTGATGTATATTAATCTGTATGTCATCTGACAACAATAAAAATTATTTTTTCTTTAACATCTATTGAGGGCTTTGTAGTTTATCAAATGGATGCAAAGCCAGTTTTTCTTAATGGACAGTTAACTGAGAAAATTTATATGAACCAATCTAAAGGGTTTCGAAAAGAGGATTTGTAAATTGAACAAATCTTTATATGGTCTCAAACAAGCATCTAAGATCTGACATTAAAAGTTTGACAAAACGGTAAAATCTCTTGATTTTCATATCAGTAATTCAGATATATGTGTTTTATTATCATCTTGTGTCAAAGAAAGTCATAATTATTTGTTTGTATATAGATTATATACGAATTCTTGGTTCCGATCTTTGTATAGTGAAAGATGTGAAGCAATCTTTGACGAAAGAATTTACCATGAAAGATAAGAGTTTTGAACGATAAGGCATGATCATCCTTAGTCAGTCTTATTATATCAAGAAACTATTTTCTGAATGAGGATACAATGAGTGCAAAGTTGTTAAGACATCTTATAATTATAGCAAACAGTTAAAATCGAATGAGGTTATGTTATGATCCAGCTGGAGTACTCTAAATTGGTTGATAGTCTCATGTATGCTATGTGTAAATATCTGAAAAATTTGAGATAATATTTTTTTTAAAAAAATAACAAAAACAATATATTAATAAATATCATAATTTATACAGCGGAGTTATAAAATTCATTTGTCAAAATCATGAGAAAAATATGATAAGGGCTCGAAAAATTTCGTAAAATTTAGTTTCATGATAATTAAGAAATGAATAGTAAATATCGTACGTTATAATTTATTTTACGGGGTTAAAAAGTTTATTTGATGATATAATAAGAAAAACATACAAAATATGAATAAAATTAAACATACGCTTGAATTTTTCAGGGTTAAAAACTCTTGAACTTGGGCTTGAACTTTTCAGGGGCAATGAATTGGACACTGAATAAGTTGAGTTATTTCATACGAAATGTTGAAAAATGGGAAGACATGGACCTTAATCGGAGACTGTGGATCTGGAAGAGCTCACTTAGTCTTAAGATTCTAAATAATGTTTGCAGCTAGGAACTTGGTGAGTCGTAACTCGTGAGTTATAAGCGAAATGGATCATAACCATAATTCTTACCTTACCTGTGCATGTCTTAGAGATTGTTATCCATATCAATCTATATAATGATAGTAAGTTTGATCGAGGTTTAAGGTCAAAGAATACTGGAGGACAAAGGTTGAGTACCTGGATATTGAATCGTACGTGGAACTAGTCTTTAATCGTAGAGGGGGGAAAGGACGACTTCACCTGGCAGTAAATTTGCTCCTGTGATTGTCTATAAAGGCTACACTACGTGGCCCCTATTTACTATTCAGTCCTTCCCTCTTGAAGACGGTCGAGCATCTGACCTGGAAACTACAGTACATCAGGAGAATGTTGGGTAGGTGTTTTTTATTGGATTGAGATCGTCTGCTGACCAATTTTGTAACAACAAGGGGATCAAGAGTATGAAAAAAACTGAAAGTGTGTGTCGGTGATTGTTCACCATTGATCTCCCTGCTGTTTCAAAACTGGACAGCAGGCGATCCCTCCCCGTATTTATTTGTGACCGTGAAGAACTCTCTGTCATTGGTTAATGCGTTATGGGTTCCGTTTGTGTTATTGGTAAATAGTACTCGATGGAAGTGTGTGTACAGGCTTAGAGCAATGGCAATCGGTTAGCCTCTGGGCAATGTTTTGCTCGATCGATAAATATGTTTAGCGGCGCTGTTTTATGTATCACGTTGTCTATAGCCGACTCGAAGTGCAGGTTTGGGTATATTATTGACATTCTAAGAAGAATTGGATGATAGGGGAACTATGCTGCTATGCAGATGCCAGTCGGATCCTAGGATCGAGTTAGGACCTTTTTATTAACGAAATTCGATAAGAATGAGACCAGAGTCAGGAAAATAACTTCTCTCTGTTACTGCCTACGTCACAAAAATTTGTGCATTGTTCGAAGTTTCATGCGTTAAGATTAGCAAATGTTCCAAGAGACTCATTCGTGTTTGTGTGTCGACCGTGTGATTTCCATGAATGAAAATTTCCCATGCTTTGGGTCGTCTGTGTGGGGTGGGGATGGATGAGTTGGACTTCTTCACGCGGAAACATAGACAGAGTGATGATAGATAGATAGACTTTTGATACACACATCGTATTATAGTTAATCTGGAATTGAATATTATCACTGAGCAGTCAGTCAAATCACATGTTTCTTCGCCTGGCTTTCGGATATTCTTTCTTCGTCTCCACTCATTTCTCAACTGTTTTAAACACAAAACACGTGATCACGACAAAAGAGCTATTCCAAGTACAAAAAAACAAATTACTCCTAGAATATTATCATGAGTTTAGTTTCATTTTTGCTTTGATATAATATACCTTAATGTGTTGATGGTAATATCCAAGTTATATGGTTGAGCTTCTAACAGATTAACTAAAAATTAAAAAGACACAATCAATAAATAGTGACTATTAATTTATTCCATGGTTTTATATGATGAGGTTTGACTAGAGCTATAATATGATCAAGAATAGTTTTTTCATAATTTTATTTTAATTCATTAATAATAATTTTAAAAAATATATTTCAAATTCGAAACAAACGAGACAAAATGTTCTTCCCCACCGAAGCGACAAAATTATCAAAGTGAAGAGTATTTTGAGAGTTATTGGATAAAGGTGGGAAAATAGAAATGGGTCATCCTTCCTCGCCTCAAAAACACAAAACGATAAACAAAAGAAAGTGGCAAAAATAGTTGCCGACTACGACTCTGTCTGCAACATGGCATCATCGTTTCTCTCAAGATAACCATGGTTACCTCTACAGCAACAACTAACCATGGTCCCCTTTGACAATGCATGCAGTGAAGAGATTTTAAATGAAAAAGGAAAAAAAAAGCGCATATACACTTTGCCTTGCGCCTTCTCCTGCTCTAAACCTTTCAGCTCAATTTTCATCCTTTTTTTCTTTCTACATCTTCCTAAACAAAAAACACGAGGAATTTCAAAAACCTCTCCTCAATTCACGCTCATCATTTTGAACAAGAGTTTCGGGTTTCTTTGATTTTGTCCTACAAAATATCTTTTACTTTCACTTTTCCTGTGAAAAAAAAGGACTTCCTTCATTTGTTCCCTGTGTTTTGTATGTAGGTTTTATCAATCTGAATTTGCTTGTTTGTGTATTCGGAGTTTAATTTCTATTTGGGTTTTTTTGTGTTTTCGATGGGTTTTGATGGTGTTGGAGTTATTTGATTGTGTTTTTGAGATCTGGGTATTTGATGTTGTGAGAGAAAGGTAGCTTTTTTTTTTTTTTTTTTGAATCATGTTGTTGAATGCATTGGACTTGACTATTTGAGAAATGGGTAGTTGATTTTTCTCATCTGGGGGTGTGGTTTTTAATGAGATCTAAAATGGGTTTTCTTTCATTTTCTTCGAGGGGTTTTGGGTTTTGTGATTTGATGATGCCTCTTGTGGTTATCTGGTGCTGAGTTTTGTGTGATTGTTGAAGAATAGTGGTTTGGCTTTCATGGATCGTATGGTGTGGAATGAGGATGATAAAGCCATTGTTGCCGCGGTATTGGGAGACCGGGCTTTCGACTACTTGATATCATGTTCTGATATCACAGTGAGCTTGGCGTTCAATGCTGAGAATGATGATAAATTACATCAAAAGCTTTCTGATCTTGTTGACAGGCCAAATGCATCAAACTTCAGCTGGAACTATGCTTTCTTTTGGCGAATTTGGCAGTTGGAGATCGGAGATGTTGTTTTGGGATGGGGCGATGGGCATTGTAGAGAGCCTCTGCCAGTGGAAGAATCGGATCCGACTCATTTTCGACTCGAAGACGATGAAAGGCAACAAATGATGAGGAAAAGGGTGCTTCATAAACTAAGCTCATTGTTCGGGGATTCGGATGATGAAAACTTGGCTTGCAGATTAGATAGGGTGACGGATATGGAAATTTTCTTGCTTGTGTCCATGTACTTCTCTTTTCCTCGAGGAGAAGGCGGACCAGGGCGGTGTTTAGCCTTGGGCAAGCATGTTTGGGCTTCTGATTTGTTGAATTCCAGCAGCTCCGAGTATTGTGTCCGGTCGTCGTTTGCAAAGTCCGTTGGGATTCGGACGGTTGTTATGATTCCTACAGACTATGGTGTGGTTGAATTGGGATCGATCAGATCTTTGCCAGAGAACCTAGAGATGATACAGTCAGTGAAGATTCGGTTTTCCGATCAAGGTTCCCTAGTTAGACCTAAAGCAACTGAATCTCTGCGTATGGCGAGGGAAGTGGATGGAAGTGCTTTGCTTCAGAGCTCAAGTTTTAACGGCGGCCTAGTGGACGAGGCTACGAAAATATTTGGTCAGAATCTTAGCACAGGCCGTGCTCAGTTTCGAGAGAAACTTGCTGTTAGGAAGGTGGAAGAGAGGCCATTGGGTTCTTATGCCAATGGAAGCAGGCTGTCGATGCCGAGTCCAAGAAATGGCTTTCAGAGTCCGAGCTGGGGAAATGATCATGGCATAAATTACCCAGCTTTAACCGAAGTTTATAGCCCCATCACGCCAGGGAATAGTTTGACAGGATACGTGAATGGAGCTAGGGAGGAATTCATGCTTAAACCACCCCATCATCGAAATCTGTCCACGGTGCCGATTGATGTTGCAGGGGCCGCCACGCCAAGGCCTCCCATGAATCGACAACCCATGAATTTTGATCCTGAGCATTCCGATGCGGAGACAGTGTCGTGTAGGGATGACAAGCCTGGACCATCGGACGAGAAGAAGCCAAGGAAGAGGGGTCGAAAGCCAGCAAATGGTCGAGAAGAGCCTCTGAATCACGTTGAGGCGGAGAGACAACGGAGAGAGAAGCTGAACCAGAAGTTCTATGCACTGAGAGCTGTTGTGCCCAACGTTTCCAAAATGGACAAGGCCTCTTTGCTTGGAGATGCCATTTCTTACATCACAGCGTTGCAGAATAAGGTCAAGGAATTGGAAGCCGAAAGGGTCGAAAGGTTTGGTATCGGTTCAAGGGATTCGTCTTTGGCATCGGAGGATCGGGCGACAGAAGTTGATGTTCAAACCATCCGAGACAAGGTAATCGTGACAGTGAGCTGCCGTCTAGAGACACATCCCGCTGCGAGGGTCATCCAAGCATTGAAAGACGCAGAGTTGAACGTCGTTGATGCAAAACTGACTGCCGGAGATGATGCTGTATTTCACACCTTCGTTATCAAATCTCAGGGATCCGAGCAGATGATCAAGGAAAGGTTGTTTGCTGCATTCGCTCGTGAATCGAACTCCTTCACTGCTATATCATCCATCCATTAGGTAACACGAGCTTCTATATCTTAACTTGATCGATACTTTTGTACGGAAGGGATCTGTTAGTTTGGTTGCGGCGAAGGATGGAGTCAATAAAAATGACTACAAGTTAACAAGGAGCTAGGAGAAGCAAATGTTCTGTATTTTTGTTCATATTCATAGATTGTTATCATATTGACGGAATTGTCATTGATTCTAAATCAGTTGTCTACCGTTCATTGTTGATTTTCGGACATGTAGATTGCTCTGTATAGATATATTCTTGATTCCTAGTGTTTATGGTACAAATGCAGATTAGTTGTATAGGATCAAGGACTAGTTTATTTTTGTACTGAACATGTCCGACATGGAGGATCCCACTCAAATAAGTTCTCTCACAATAACTTTCACATGTTGTGCTTGTGCAATGAAATCCTCAAGTTAGACACATGCTGTTTTGTTTGCTCCCATGATGCATGAATGTACGTACGACGTGAGCTATCAAGCGTGCATCGTGACTCGATGCTATAACTTCAATATATATGTGTGTGTCTGTACGGTAAAAAAAATCAAATAAGTGTTATGAAGTAATTTTCATCATTAACGATGAACTCAGTTTTTAAATTTTTTTTTTTGATTTTGTGAAAATTGCTCCGCAACACGTAATTGGTTGTCTTTTACAGCACAAACATTAATGCGATATTTATACGAAAATATGAGATTAATTTAAAATCAATCAATATAACTGTCACGTATTGTCATTCTTCATCCTATATATTGTCACTTTTTGTCTTATAAATTATATAAATTTTTGTAATTATAAACTGTAATTCATAAGATGAAGAGTGACAGTGCATGAGATGAAAAATATCAATTTCGTGATAGTCATGTTGATTGATTTAAAATCAACTCCACGAAACTCATATTGTTCAATACCGATGAAATGGGTATCGTTTTTTATCACGAGACTTGTCATGCCTATTATGTTACTATATGTTACCTTGATTTTGGAAACAAGCACTAAGTTTTCTTATTGGTTAAGCATTCATAGGAAACGCGTGATAGCAATGTTGGAACATGATGTGTGTGAAAGTCCATGTCGATATTTTTTAATGCTTTATTTGTTGGGCCAATAAGTGGACATCTTCATAGGAAACGCATGAGAAACACATGTATCCTGTTTTGATGTGAACGTTCACAACTTAGTCTTCATTTTTAAGGTGTCGTGTGACCTCACGTTACGTGCGCATGCACGTGATCGATCCAATGCACATTATGTGATTTACTTACTTTGCTAAGGTAATTACTAACCATATGCAAGCTTTTTCTCTCTTCTCCAATATACTCAACTGCATATGTACGTGATTATATGACTTCAAGGCATACTCTGTTGTGAAAAAAATTCGTGTGCTTTGTTTTGGATAAAATTCTAAATTTATTTTTTTATCTGCATTTTTTTGTTGAGATAATAAAAAGAGGTAGATATATAAACCAGAACGAATAATCTCAGTTGTATAACTTGGTCAAAGTAAACTTCTATGCCAAGAATTAGTCCCTAGTCCTAGCCAGGCATGTTTTCCATGTGTTGGTATGTATGTATGGGCCATTAGAGAATTTCATTAGAGGATTCATGATTTGATAAATTGAACGATTAAGACATGATGTTTTGCGTTAATTATCCTGAGTTAGTGGCTATTTTAGAGTATGTGTTTAAATGCCATCAAAATAAGGTGATCGCATACACAGATCTATTTTAGTAAGCATTCAGTTGTGTCTCATAGTAGGCCACTAAACTGAGCAAAATCGAAATTTGACTCACGCTCTTGTTGTGCTATAAGGAAAACAACTGTGCTCGAAAATGAAATCCCAACCTAAAGTTCTAAACAAAATTTGCCACAAATAGTTTAACTTTTGATCGGGACTTTGAGAAATTTAAGAAACATATATCGTACTATAAATCACGTGGTGTCCAGTGGGAAAGAAAATAGTACTAAGACCTGGAATCTTTTACTAATGTACGATGATTTATTTCTCGCTACAAAAGATCCCTTTCTTTTTCTCTGGGTGGTACGGATAGCATAGGCACTAAAACAGTAAAAAAAAAAAAAAAAAAAAATGATCTCGAGCACAAAAAGAAAGATCAATACGAGAATAAAATGATCATGCAATGCGAGATGATAAAACTTCTGATTCATGCCATGTCTTCTTTCCTTTCAAAAGAACAATCGTTTCTAACCAGCATGCATTCTACAACTTTGACAATACTGCATTAAGTCGATGCGGTCGGGACGATGACTCAACAGAGCAACCACTTAGACCGTCTTTTAGAACACTGAACAAGGAAAAACAACAACAAAAGAATATGAGGCGCTAAACCTTCGAGTCATGTTATGTTCTTTGTTGTCTACTACATTTATGATCACAAACAGACTACGGGTTCACAAAAATGTTGAGGGAGTTGAGCATTCTTTACCTGACTAGGGATTTCCAGACTCACCTGCAACAATTAAAACCATGTAACCTTTTGGGCCATCCGATATCCGATGTGCATCAGATTCCTGCCGAAGTTGGCATTTGGATCAATTGCGACAAAATGCACAAGTGCAGGCGGCTATAGATGTGTGTATACTATGACATCCAGGCTAACCGATTCTGCCTCAGCTTCTAGAACATTATATAATCTAATGAATTGTAAATCTCCTTCCAACCATAACGAGAGGGGAGAAGAATGAGGGACTATTGAACGAGCTTATCTGTGTTGGCATCTGCATCTGCATGAGGAGTAGCCACGCCACTATGATCATGACTCCGAGATTCTCTTAACCAACACTGGTCTGTAACATGACCCTTCTTCTTACAAAAATGGCAGAATTTTCAAAATCCGTCGGTCCTTCTCAGGTTCATGATATGCATGTGAATTTCCCGGTTTCTTCATCACCGTCATAGCGGGGGTCCGAGTTTTTTCATATGCTGATTCAGCTCAGGTGTATTCACCCTTTTCAGAGCAACCTCATTCGGGCTCCCTCCGCCACGAGATGACTCCTCATGCTTGATATGGTCCATCAGATGACACACGGGTAGATGTGGCATGAAACTTTGAAAAGGATGTCTGAAGCAAATAAAAAGATCAAGTTATTTGAAGAATCTTGTATCCAGTGTATCGACCAAGAAAAGCACACCACGAGAATATAAATTGATTGAGAACATTATGCATTACCCTTCTGCGTAGGAACACGGTCCCCATCTTTTTCATAGAATACTGTTATTGACACAACAGTACTCCATTTAGAGCCAGAAACTGGAACATGTCTCCTTTTTTGATAGCTGCAAGATAATAACCATGGAATTACACCACCTCAGAATGAATTCACTGAAGCATAGCATGCAGAATTATCAGACACCCAATGAGTTCATGATGCTCCAAGCTCTGTTACCTCTACAGTTATAATAATACTCATGGAAGTATAATAATAATCAAGGGGCTCAAGCTCTCGAATACAACTTGAACAGCAGCACAGAAGTTGATCAACTTTGATGGAACGGCATGCACTCGCCCGGTATGTAGGTACCAGCATTTCCATTTGCAAACAGAACGGTCATTTACCATACACAAGAACAGATGCATATTCATTACTTGCTACTTAAAAATTAAAATGCCATACTCGTATTTTACACTGGCAGAGCACGAGCAACATGCTCTACCAAATAAAGTATCTTGAGAAGGAAACACTTCCTGTTATCCTATAACCAAGTGCGTTCTTTTTGCATTTGACAGAAGTGCCAACTAGCATTCTGGCAATACATGATAGTATCAGTCCCTCGACAATGGCTATCACACCAATGGTGGATATTAAAGTCATAGTTCTCTCGCGTGTATTTCTCTGCCTAAACGCAATCCAAAAGTAAACCTCAACAGATCTCTCCATGTCAATGTAGGAACTGTTTGCTATCTATGGATCATCCAACTACTTCAACATCAAACATTCCGTCATGGAGTCGATGTCGGCTCGTTTCAAGATTTCGGAGATGGTGGATTCGATTCGCCGTCGGGTTTCGGCGTCCATTGTTGTTGAGCGGAAATCTAAGGGACCGAGTGGTGAAACCAAAAGTGTAGAAGAGGGAGTAAATCCCTTGAGCGAAATAGGAGGAAGAGTGGTGAAGGGACCAAAAAATAAAAGGTTCCACCGAGATTTGAACTCGGGTTACTGGATTCAGAGTCCAATGTCCTAACCGCTAGACCATGGAACCCTCTTGCTTCTTTTCCAGGTTAAATAAATGAAGATAATAAACACCCACCATGTCGCTTTGCAAAACAATTTCCGATCTACTCTGTTGTTTCTGTTTGTGAATTTGTGCAGTCAAAACCCTAGCCACTCGCCGCCACGCCCCCATCTCAAAACCCACCACACCGCGACCAAAATCACTGGGCTGCCTTCCGCCGCCGCCCAATCAGCCACTGTTTAGCAGTGACCGAATCTTGCTCCTCTTTGTTTTTTTCCTGGCAGTCTGTTTTTTTTCTCTTTTCAAGCATCCCTTTAATAGTTTGTACACTCTTTTTTGAAATTCCTTTGCTGCTGGTGAAATATTTGAATGGATTACATGATTGATGTGATAAGTTATGTGAAGCTTACAAGTTCAAATCTTTATGGTTCAAGTCAGCAATGGTGTTACCGTCCAATTTTTATCCAAATTGTCACACATGTTTGGTTAATCAGGTTAATGTGAAAGGGTTTTTGCTGGTTCTAATAGGGAGATTTTGCAACTTGTGATATGATTTTGATTTTGTAACTTAGCATATTTAAAAGGCCTGGGCTGCTTTCTAGAATTGAATTCTAGCCTAGACTTTCCCCACATTGAACACCAACGATTTTGTTGGTGCAGTCACCGCTATCTCTCCCTTCCTGCAGTTGATCAAAATTTTATGCTGATCCTTCCTCCTACTGAAGTTTATTGTTGTTCTGAAACTAGCTTGTTCTTGAACTAGATTGATTTAATTGTGATTGATCATCTGATCTGTTTGATGATATGTTTTTGAAATTGAGGTAACGCCCCGTCTTGTTGCACTGTCGATTAGTTTATTTTTGTATGAATTTTTTTTTGTGTTTCATATCTTTAGGTGGGATATGATGTTTATAGTAAAAGGTCTGAGCAGGTTGGTATTGATGGTGCTGAGGATTTGGAAGAGGCGCCCATTGTCCTTGTGCCGAGTTTGACATTGTGACAGTCGCAAGCTCTTCTATATTAAGACTATGTGTGATGGGGTTGAACTAAAAGGCGTGGTTGTATTCTAGGATTGAATACTGACCTAGACTTCTCCCGACATTGTCCTGGTATGACTCTGTCGTTCTGGCTGTTGCTCAGCTGCCTTCTTGCATTTGATCAACACTTTGTGCTGATCCCTCCTCCTATTTAAATTAAAAGTTGAAGTTTTCTTCTCTTTTTTTTTTTTTTTTTATAAATTTTGATTTTCTGTGTCGAGTTGCTCTTCTTTCACGTATATGTTCTCTGTTAGAATGCTATCTGGATCTAAACAACATATTTATGGTCCCAAGCTATGGCTTCTTGGCTGATTGCTCTTGAAAGATGTTCAATGTAAGTTCTTAATTTAGTTTCTTTTATTCCTGTTCCACTGACTTACATGTTATTTCTCATGAGATTCATAATTCCCAGGATCAGTAACCTCCCTTGTGTGTACGTGCATAGAACATCGTATCAGATTTTGGTATGCAGTGAAAATTCATTTAATTCAAGTAACATTACGCTTGTCAATCCATGCTTGAATGAACTCGGTTGCTGTTTATATCGGCCCCACCTTCAAACTGGTAATGTCACTATTCAACGGAAATGACCTTTATTGGTTTAGCTGTACTTAGCTTTGATGCAAGTTCGGTTGGGCTGGATGCAAATTACTGTTGTACTAATATGTTTTCATAAGTTTATCAAAAAATAAAATAAAAAATATATGTTTTCATAAGAACATGGCTGTGATCTCTTGTAGCCAGGCATTGTTTGCAATTCCTTTTACAAAGATGCAGCTTGAAGACGATGCATCGTGATGACATTATGTTAAGGTAGAATTCAACCAAGGGCAATCATTGAGGAACTGCTATGCTGAAAAGCCATGTGATCACACAAGGAGAGAAGAAAAAGATGAAGGCTTTGAAACAAGGAGAAGAGATGGAATTGTCGGGTTATATGTTATAATTGCACGAGGTGACAACGCGCTCTCTCTATTGAAAGAAATGTCAGTTTAAAAAGAAAGAAAGAACGAACTGTCCCTCTAGAGTTCAAATTGCCCAATAATGTTTTACTAGGTTTCACTGTTTAATTTTTAATCCTTGCGATTATCATTCCTTCATTTACTGATTAGAGGTTGACGAAGTCTACATACACGGTACATAATGGGGCATGATCAAGTCACACTAGGAATGAACACGATAGTTAGTCACTTAAGATAGGTTGTTTTAATGAGTCAATAAAGTGTCCAAACAAAATGGGATGCCAAAAATATACCGCCCCATTGATCAAGTGCTTAGTGTACAAATGTTGGTTCACTTAATCATTACGCAGTAATCTATGTGATTTATGACTAATCACTTTTTGCACAAATAATTGGAGATTAGTATTGCTTGCCATCAATTCGTGTGCTTTAGGATGTGGAAAGAGTAAAGTGTTGGGAGGAATATTATATTATGCACAAGGTGTAAAGAACACGATCCAGATGTTTCTTCCCTGATTTTTTGTTCAAAATTGTCTTTTTTGGTGAAACACTTAAGAGAAGAAACAATTTTTATGTACCCATTTCTTTCGGTGAAATATCAATTTCTTGAGGACTGACATATGTATGGTTAGCTATTTTCTTAGTTGCAATTGGATCACGGTCGTGAAGTTTATTCAACCATGGCTTTAATTTGTTTGTCACACCCGAAGAAGTAGTTATTATCACTGGACCTACATCAGTGATAATTATTACCTCTCGAATGATATAAATTTATTTTAGTTTATTTGTTATAGTAAGTTTTCATTTTTAATTTTATCTTTGGTTTGACTTTACTCCTTTAACATGTATATCTAATATAATGTGATTGTTTTTAATACTAAAACAAATTGATGATATTTGTTAATGGTTTGACTCAAATTTTTCATATGCTTAATAATAATAATATTTTTAATAATTATGTATAAACAAATAAAAAGTTGATATGTTTAAATCAATACGAAGTTGGCATATGCATAGGTATTAACCATAAGAGAATGACATATGGAGGATTAACCAAAAAAATTATCTACATTTGTATTATATGTTTATATTGCTCAAATCTTTCATATTCTTAATAATAACGATACTTTTAACAATCATATATAAATCAATAAAGAGTTCATATGATTAAACCAATAAGAGTTTGGCATGTGTATAGGTATTAATCAATAAGAGGATGACATATAGAGGATTAACCAAAAAAATTATCTATATTAGTATTATACATTTATAATGATATGTAAATGTTCAAAGGAAAAACCATCTTTTTGAAGTGAAAGAACCTACTAGTTCTAAAATCATTACCTTTAACCATATCAAAAACGTCGTTGTTAATCAAGTACTCTATTCGTTTTATTCAAATTACAATGGTTTGATCCGAAATGATAATTTATGTGCGTGAAATTAATAGAAATAACAACTTTATCCTTGTGAGCTTGCGAAATAAATAAGTGAGAAAAAGAATAAAAAAATGATGATGGATGGCTTGATATGATATAAAATATGGATATTTTGATTTTTTTATATGAAAAAATTATTAAATATAAAAATATTTTAATTTGAATAAAATATCTAAAAAAAATTATAAATTAAATAGGATGGATGAAGTAATATTTAAATCTCAATATCTACCTCTGATTAGGACTTTTTCCGGACCTTTATGTTACGAAACCACCACGAAGAGAAACAAATGAAAAGACATAATACGGTAACAAGCTTGAGAGATTCTCTCCAATCATACTGATGTCTCTTTGATAGACGGCTAAATAAGCTCAAATACTGATTTGATGAAGAATTGCAACGAAACACTTGGAAATATAGCTTGAGAGATTCTTCATCCATTCAAATTAGATTTATGTGCTTAAGCGACTGACAATTTATCATGAAATTTCGAAGGAGATAAATCATCCACGACTTCGCTAATTCTGAAACGAGTTGGTACATGACAAAACCAAACCTAAGAATCTAAGAAATCATCAACAATAACATAAAATCTAGTCATGAAATGCCAAGTCTAATATCAATATCCATCTCACTCTCAAATTTCCACCCCTCCTTCCTTATCGTACCTATCTTCCCCACACTCTACATATTTCCCTCCTCCCTTCCCCTCATTCTTATCTCAAATATTTGACAAGAACAGCTCTACCTTCATAATCTGCACAATCTCCATTGATTCCCATTCAATAAAATGAATGCTCAGTTCATCTTCCCATCGAAGAATTAGGTGACTCGTCGCGTTTGATTAGTTGCTGCAACTCGCGTTCGTTTTTTCGTCTTGTTGGTCGTTTTCTTGAACTTTGCCATTAAGAAGTCGAAAACAAGCTTCGACTAAGCAGGAAAGTATTCAATACAGTTGCTCGTTTGTTTGTACTTGGTTCTTCGGTGTCCACTGTTCCATTGCCGCTGGGAATCAGCTCTGTTGGTAAGTCTCTGTTTCGAGTCGAATAAGTCTCTGTTATGCTCTATTTAAGTATGAGTTCCAAGATTACTACAGATATATATAAGAGTTTCTTATGGTGTTAGACATAGTAATTGGTTGGTCCGAAATTTGAAAACCAATGGTTTCATATCGGCATTTGTTCGGTAAAATCTTGAATATCGTCTTGGATTATTGATTTGAGTCAGTCTGTTTTCTTGTTTTAATTCGCTGTGTTTCAGATAAGCAAATTGAGTTCAGCTGAGCTGAGTTTGCAAAATGGCTCCGAAGGGGAGCAAAGGGAAGGCAAAGGGGGACAAGAAGAAGAAAGAAGAGAAGAGTATGGATAGCTTGTTCCTGTTCTATTAATTGATACGTAACCATGATAATTAGATAACTAATGTCATAATCTCATATGTACTGTTTTCATTATATTTTTCCAATGTTCTGTAAATTTTGCAGTTCTTCCGGTTGTTTTGGATGTCACGGTCAACCTGCCTGATGAGAGCATTGTCATATTAAAGGTTTGAGCCTCAAAAACTTACTATAGCAGATGAGACTAACAGTCACTTGTTTGCACTTTATAGTCTTCGGATAATTCTATATTCAATCACAGTAATTGATTGATTCGTAATTCAAGGAGAATATGTGATACTTATCCAATGTCAATAAACACGGAAAGAGAACACCGTAAAATTATTCAAAATCGTCGCTTCTAGCATCTCATTACTCTGTTGTGTTTCGAATTACCAGTATAAAAAAAGTGAGTTTCCTTTAATTCTTGATCAATATGACCTTGTTAAAGGTTTTAAGACAAAACTTGATTGCCAGTTTTTCACTGATATGCTTTGGTGTATCTGGGTTGCCAAGGAGCAGTATTTTTTTTTTGGTCCCCCTGTGTTCTGTTGCATGTATGGGTGTACTTCTTGTCATTTATTACCTTGAAAAAAATAAAAATAAACAGATGACTCAAAGATAATTCCATAAAATAGAGAAATCAATATTGATAGAATTTCTAAAATAGGCAATATGAGACTGAAAATCTTACCATAGAAAGTTGTTTGGTTGAAAGTGTTCCACAATCCGCAAAATGGATTAAGTAGAGAAAGGGACACAGTTTCAAAGGAGGTTGAAAGTGTTTTGGATTTAAGAATTCCGCACCTAGTCGAAAATGAATGGAATCCATTGGTCGGCACAAGAGGAATATATATATATATATATATTCGGAAAAAACATTTGACGCCAACGATCTTATCTCTTATGAATCATTTTAAGATCTGACTTGCATGTCAAATTTTTTTTTATATGAAAACTAATATAAGCTTATAAATCTATACACCACTCGCTCCGTCTTGATAATGGATGGAATGTCGTACTTCACAAGTAATATCATAGTGATAAGTATAAAATATAGCATATGACAAGTATATCATTCGAATAACTAATCTGTCCCCTTCATTTTTTTTCCCCTAACTCGTGAGAAATTTAAGCATGCATGCTTTTTGTGGCCCTCTATGTTTTTTTGTTCCTATTACATTACAGGAAGCAAAAATGCAGTCATTTTCATGTGGATGAGACTCTCTCGAATCTTTTAGAAATAAAAATAAACAAAATCTATGTATAAGAAGTCAAAAATGATAAAGCGAAATCAGTTCATTGTGCACGATTAAAACAGGGTATCTCGACGGACAAAGTAATCGACATCCGGAAGCTGCTAGCAGTGAACACCGAGACTTGTAACCTCACCAACTTTTCACTCTCCCATGAGGTATTATACTATAATCTCCAATCCTATGGAATTGTTGTCTCAATTCAAAAACTTATGAAATTGATAAATTTCTAGTAAACTTTGGACAATATGGACCCTACGAATAAATAATTCAAAAAGTCTATAACGGCCTTGCGAATCTGATGATATTCATGCCAGGTGAGAGGCCCACAATTGACAGACACGGTGGACGTTGCCGCACTCAAGCCATGTACCCTCACGTTGGTTGAAGGTGATCCCAATCCTCTTATCTCAAAACGACGCCACTTTACCTTATCCTCCTCTTGTTTCATTCCTTTTCCAAAATAAATTCAAAAATAAAAATGAAAAAAAAGAAAACGACAGCGTTTGACGCACTGATACTCACATGGCGATTTGAACAGAAAACTACGATGACGTCACCGCGGTGGCGCACGTTAGACGATTGCTCGACATCGTCGCCTGCACCACGAGCTTCGGCCCCTCGGCGAAGGCCGATGACGTCAAACAGGCGCAGGATAGCGGCGGGCCCGGCGCTGTTGCCGGTGGTTCGTCGAAGAAGCCGGGGAAGGGGGCCGCCGGGAAGAAGTCATCGGCGGAGGCGGCGGCGGAGGAATCCGGTGGATCGGCGAAAGGTGCGGCGGCGAAGGATGATGGATTGGATGGGGAAGGGGAGATGATGAATAATGCGTGCCCTAAGCTTGGTGGATTCTACGAGTTCTTCTCACTCGCTCATCTCACTCCTCCACTTCAATGTAAGTGTTTCTCTTTGCGACGCTTTTACTTGCTTGCAATGGCGGTTTGTTGAAAGTTTCTGATCATACGGTTAGTGCTGGGCTCAGATGATGCGATTAGCTCGCTTGATTTATTTAGTGACGGCTAGTAAAACGATGATTAATTCGTGAAATCTGGCAAATGAAAGTGCTGATCTGCAGACTGTATCGAAAGAGTGGAGGCTTAATGTGACACGATGAACTGAAAGAATCACGTTGTATAGGATACGTAATTGTGACTGTGATTCCCATAGTTGCCTGTCGAACTCAAAATGAATGTCACTGGTATGAATACCTTTTAATGGTTGTTCAGGGGAGGGACCTAATCATAATTGAAGACTAGGATAGATAGCATGAACAATGCGTTTAAGTTATGCACTGTAGTGTATCAATCATCATGTATGTGCTCTAGGGTTCCTTGATTGATTGCATTTAGAAATAGATTGCAAGGTGGGTGGAAATGCAGTCATTAATAATGCATTTTTTTTTCCACAGAGCATATGTGTTGATACTTGCTAACTTGCTATGTCATTAATAATGCAGTCATACGGAGGGTGTTGAAGCCGCAGGATGATCTGATTTTAGCTGATGATCATCTCTTTTTCTTCAACGTAAGATACTTCTCGCCTCAAAATTTTCATGCTGAGTCTTATTACTCAGAGTTTGTTCTTATATTTTTCCCAGATGTTTTAGTTGCACGAGTGCTGTCTCCAGTCGAAAATGCATATGCGATTCTCAGTTAAATATTAATTTCCGTTTGTAATCCACAGGTGAAACTTTGCAACGGCAAGCTTGTTCTAGTTGAGGCTTGCAGAAGAGGCTTTTTCAGTTTTGGCAAGCATAAGATCCTGTCTCACAATCTTGTTGGTTTGCTAAGCCAGCTCAGTAGAGCTTTTGACAAAGTAGGCTTCAACTTTATTGTTAAAGGTTTGATGACTGTGGTTTGCTCATTATTATGATGTTTTATTTTGGGAATTGATAATGGCAAGGCAAAATTTGATCCTTCCAATGCTCCTCTCTCACAAAAGTTCCTTGGATAGTTTTGCCCATTCCTCACACTTGGCCTTGGAAGGACAAAAATGTGCCTTGTATTTATCATTTCCCTTTATTTTTTATTTTTTAAATTTGAACTCATTATGACGATGTTAATCTATCGATATTGTTATGATCTGCTGTCTTGGGTTGAGAACGGAAATGGTGTTATCATCTGCAAACCTTAAGTGTGAAAAGAAATGACATATAAGGGTTCTTTCTTGCCAATCAACGAAAGCATGCTTCCTAAGAAAGAAACCTGTGGAACATTGCAAGTGCTTATGCTACTTGATTGACCACTGAAGAATATCTAAGCGACCAAAGTTGCGATATCTGATTCCTTTCTTAGTTGCTTTATCAATTTTTGTTCAGCTGTTTTCCCACTGTATCTGGTTTGGCCATAAAATTGATTCTGGCTTGTAACCTGATTGGATGCAGGCATATGGTGATCTCATGAAAGCATTTGTGGAACGTAACAAGGTATCAAATCTCCCAAACTTCTTTAGCTTGGAGCATAAGTTTTGAGTACGCTGCGACTTATTTTAATGATTTTAATGGTTTGATATGAGATGCATTATGATAGAGTTTCCCTTTTCCTGTTTTCAGTTTGGTAATCTCCCATATGGTTTCAGAGCCAACACTTGGCTCATCTCTCCGGCTGCTGCACAGTCCCCAGCAACCTTCCCTCCTCTCCCTGTAGAAGATGAAATCTGGGGAGGACATGGTGGTGGTTGGGGAAGGGATGGTAGAAGTGATTTGATTCCTTGGGCGAATGAGTTCCAGCTTGTTGCCGCAATGCCTTGCAAAACAGCCGAAGATAGACAAATTAGAGATCGGAAGGCTTTCCTTGTCCGCAGTCTTTTTGTAGATGTAGCAATTTTCCGTGCTGTTTCTACCTTGGAGAATTTGATGAAAAAATCAAGTTTAAGCAATTCAGATGTATATGATGAGATACTTCATACTGAAAGAGTTGGAGACCTGTACATCACAGTTATGAGGGATGCTAGGCATGCCAATTGTAAAGTTGATACTAAGATTGATGGCCTTCGTGCCACTGGTTTGGAGCAGAAGGCCCTTGTGGAAAGAAACATTCTCAAAGGGATAACAGCTGATGAAAACACTGCCCCACATGTAAGTTGTTCAATTTTCATAAGTAACCTCTAGATGAATTCTCCAAGCAGTTCTTGCAAACAGTATATTCTAAACTCTTATGCAGGACATTGGCAGTCTAGGTTCCATAAACGTGAGATATGCAGGATATATTGCCACTGTCAAAATCGATAGAAAAGAAAGTTTGGACATGTGCTTTCCGTCTACAAGAATGGAGGTATTTGATCAGCCTGAAGGTGGTGCGAATGCACTGAACATTAATAGGTATTTGTTTCTATAGCTGGTGTGTTGAACTCATTCTTTTAAGTGCAATATTTCCTTTTACTTTCCTCCAATTTTTGTCTTACACCATTGTATGAGTTCATGTGGTGTGATGACTGAAGCTGTAAAGCTCATTTTTTTCCTTTTCAGTCTTAGGTTGCTTCTTCACAAAAGAGCATCTACTGAACCTCAGAAGTCAGCAATGCTACTGCAAGTTTCAGATGACAAAAAACATACTGCTGCAAAAGCTTTTGTGGAGAAAATTTTGGGAGAGAGTCTCCTGAAGCTTCAGGATGAGAAGTTGGGGAAAGATGATTTCATAAGATGGGAGCTAGGAGCTTGTTGGATTCAGCATTTGCAAGACCAGAAAAACAATGAAAAAGAGAAAAAATCATCTCTTGAGAAAACAAAGAGTGAGACGAAGATTCAGGGCCTTGGGTCACCTCTCAGATTTCTTAAAAGCAAGAAGGCAGAAGGGATTGCACCACTACAATCCGAAAGTTTCAGTTCCCAAGGGGATGCTAATTCTGCAGCATCTTTACTTGAGACCGATTCAAATGAGGATGAGCTACCACTTAGACAGATGCTGTCTGAGGCTGCCTTTGTTCGGTTGAAAGAGTCGCAAACGAGATTACATCAGAAGGTAATGATTATAGAGCCAAATAGATATCTTTCTTGTTGGGTTCTGATGCTAAACCAAAGAATGCTTGTTCAGTCTTTGCAGGAACTTATCGATCTGTCCCAAAAATATTATGATGAAGTTGCTCTTCCTAAGCTGGTATGTACTGTATATTCATGTTTTTATGCAATGCCCTTTCTCGTATGCTGCTGGTAAATTCTTATTGAAAAACATTTCAAGTGTAGGTTGCAGATTTTGGTTCGTTGGAACTTTCACCTGTTGATGGCCGAACTTTGACTGATTTCATGCACACTAGAGGTCTTAGAATGCGCTCTTTGGGCCGCGTGGTGAGCTTCTGGCCTGTGATCCCTTACAAATATAATATGCATGTTAATCTTTAATCTGTGTAGCATCAGATTTACTGAACACCATCTTATACCTGAAGCTTTTTTGTCTGTTGAAAGCCCGAAAGTGTTTTGAAGCCTGGTCTTGTAGTAACCTACAAAGCTGAATTAGGAGTTCACAATGAATATTTAAGTATCATCCATGTAGCTTGAAGCTGCTTACTCTTTCAGGGTGTCTTTCGGTGGGGTGGAGGGAGGGTGCCTCCTGTGCTCCTGTGCTCCTGTTTGGATTTCTTATTAGGCCTTAAGCTTGTGGGAGAAGTATTTCTTTGGTTTTGATTTTCTTGACTTTCTGTCCTAAGTCCTAACTCACTTCTACTACTTTGCTGACATCTCATCTGGTTTCATATATTGATTTTTGTTTTCCTTTGTTTACATCTAAAGCATCTCTTCTATTCTGCAATCTGCTCACATATATATGTTTTGATAGAACATATAGCAAGCGGTAGCTGATAACTAACCCTGCCGAGGTGTTGGATGAAGTGATACTACTGTTTCTTTTGGCTGAACCTAAAGCCATTTTGTGAAAGATCTAGAAATCTTCCTCATTCCTCTTGGACTTGTGGTTCATATTACACCCCTCTGATCTCCATCGGTTGTCAGTCATTAGGTTTTCCTCTTTTATGTTTGAGTGGAAAATGTTGTCATCCTGTTGTCTTCTGCCTTGAAGGCAAAATTATGCCAGCCTAGAAATCAGATTCCTTGATGTTTCATGCCACCCCGTGAAGTGATCGTCTACTTTTTCTTTATCAGGTGAAGCTATCTGAAAAGCTACCTCATGTCCAGTCTCTCTGCATACATGAGATGATTATACGAGCTTATAAGCACATAATCCAGGCCGTGATTGCTTCTGTTGATCGTGACAATATGGCTTTTACACTGGTATCTGCATTGAACTTGATGCTCGGGCCTCCTGAGACTGGCAGTCCACCACAGACATGCACTATCCATCAGGTGGTGCAGAGATGGCTGGAGGTGTTTTTGTTTAAGCGATATGACTGGGATATGACTGGATTTGATTACAATGATTTGAGGAAGTTTGTGATTCTACGTGGGCTATGCCATAAGGTAATGATTTAAACCTTCAGTATCCTTTCTCCGTACAGGGAAAAAGAAATTTGTTTGTTTCTTTTTCCATGTTACACACATCTTTAGCATGCTGCTATGCACATTGCATTGTTTCCTGCAAGGCCACTCCTTTCTTAAACTGATTTTAGGAACTTTTCACTTGGTTATGTTGTATCGATCATCTTATGAAAATTTAGGAATACGCCTTTTAAATAATGAGACTTGAAAATTGATATGATTAGCTTCAGACATCCATCTATTAAGGTGGTTGATAGCTAATAATTTATCATGTGAATAAACAGCAAATAGTAATGATTTCTTAATTTTTCTGTTAGTTGCAGAACTTTTTATTATTATTATTTTTCCTTTTTAGGTGGGCATTGAACTGGTTCCAAGGGATTACGACATGACTTCTCCAGATCCTTTCCATGCAGCGGACCTTGTCAGCCTGATACCTGTTTACAAGGTAGAACCCAAACCATACTCTATCTCAGTGTCCTCCAATGTTGTAAAAGATGTTAGGCACCATGAGGTGCTCTACCCAGCGCCCGCCTAGGCGGAAATGGCCTAAAATAGAATATGTAATATTAGAGACGTATGTTTTGCAAACAAATACATTCAAATTATATTCTAATTCATGCCAAACAGTAAAAAATAAGGTCATAGGATATGCTATACTCAAAACTCATGATAAAGGAATACAAAGCTAACTTAAAAACAAATACTTCACAATTGATGATATGTGTTTGATGCTGGAGTTCATTCAACATAATGTCCCAAATTGTTCCCAAAATCATGATCATTCATGACAAAAATGAACCAACAAAATAGACAACAAAGTCTATCTATATTACGAACTAAGTAGGCCTCATCAGTCATCATCTTGTAAATTCAAATTATCAACCCCATTGTCGCTATCTTCAGAAGATCCTAAATCTATATCTATTTCATCCTCGTCAGTTTCATCATCGGAGTTCACAATCTCATCTGCATCATCAATTCTAGTCTCTCGAGCTCTCGAATCAGCACCCACCACTCGAGAGCTCCTTCGAGGTTCTAAAAGCTCATTCGAAGCAAAAGCTAACTCAACCAATTTCCATAGAAAGCCTGGTAGCGCTTTATCTTCATCAGAAGCTATGTCTTCCAAGAGCCATGCTCTTGCTTTGCTTCGGTCCTTAGAAACAAAAGAATTTTTCTCATCCGTACACCTCTATTTAGGGTTTTTTTAAGTGTTAGGTTATTTTGGATTCTATGTTAATAGATTGGGTTTTTTTTAATGTATATAAAAAAAAGTGATCCATGTTATCAAAAATTTAAACTTATAATTAAACAGCCCATTAGGCGGTTTAGATGGGCAAACAGACGCTTAGGCGGTCCAGGTAGCGTCTCTGCCTAGGCGGCCTCCTAGGCCATTTTTTACAACATTGGGTTCCTCAGTATCTTCCTATGTAGCTCTCAGTGCTCGCTAATTACCTGTATGTCATGATCTTATAGCAAGCAGCATGCTCATCAGCTGATGGCCAGCAACTTCTAGAATCATCCAAAACAGCTTTAGATAAAGGAAAACTTGATGATGCAGTTAATTATGGAACCAAGGTATCTGCTATTCAAGATATGATGACTTTGTAAATGAAGGCTGATTCTAAATGTTGCTTTATCTATGGCTGCGCTGCAGGCTCTTGCAAAGTTGATAGCAGTTTGCGGTCCTTATCATCGTATGACAGCAGGAGCTTATAGCCTCCTTGCTGTAGTGTTGTATCACACTGGAGACTTCAATCAGGTCGGTGTCAGTATTTGCCGATGGTTTCTGTCATTTTCTGTGCCCTCTTGTATCAGATTGTTGAATTATTGAACTGTTGGACTACTTTTTTATGACCCAATAATCAATTTCCTAAGTATTGAAGTCGTCCACATTACTGTTGGCACTGGCTTCATAGTTCTCATCTTCGCATTAGGCATTAAGGCCTTCTGAATCTTTGATGTGGATCCAGGCGACAATTTATCAGCAGAAGGCCCTTGACATCAATGAGAGGGAGCTTGGACTTGATCATCCTGACACAATGAAGAGCTATGGGGATTTAGCTGTCTTCTATTATAGACTTCAACATACAGAGCTTGCTCTCAAGTAAGATTTTTGTTTCCTCTCTAGTATCTTATCATCTTTTTCGTAATTTTTAAATGTAGATGAAAAGCCTTTGAGAGGATTGTGTTTTTTTTTAATTGTTTTCTTTTCATTGGATATGGGAAGAAGAACCATTGAACCCAAAAAGGTCTACTATTTCATGTGATTAACTACTTTGAAAGCTTGTTTGGCTTGCCACTGAAGATCCTTTTGGTCATGAAAGATCTCATAAGCAGAAACAACTCTACTTTTGGCATATTCTTGAAGGCAAATTGAATTCTCTATCAAATCCATGACTTAAAAGTAGTTTTTTCCCTCCTTTGTTAAATTGGAGCGAAATGCCTTGCTGACGGGCCTTTGACCATGAGGGCTGCCCTCCACAATTAGTCGGATGATGCTTGTGTTGCTTTTGCTGGGTGCTATATTTCCCCTTGTTTTGCAGCTCATGTTTCCATTTTGATCTCTAAGCTTATAATTTATTGGTCGACCTTGTGCTCTATGAATTCAATTTTTTGTTAAACTAGCTTTCTTCATTTGAATCTCAGAAAATTAACTACTTCGGTGTTTCTATTAGATATGTGAAGCGTGCACTCTATCTGCTGCATCTGACTTGTGGTCCATCTCATCCAAACACTGCTGCCACATACATCAATATTGCCATGATGGAGGAGGGTCTTGGCAATGTGCATATTGCCCTAAGATATCTTCACAAGGCTTTAAAGTGTAATGAGAGGTTGCTTGGTCCAGACCACATTCAGGTTTGTTTCTGTCCTTCAATAATATTCTATTCGAATATTGTGTTCTACAGATATGCCACCACTTTTCCGCTTGATAGATGCAGCTCTTTTCTTTTTGTGTTAAAATAACGGGGGTGTGATACTTTTTCTTTGGCCCAGTAAAAGAGTACTTTAGCAGTATGCTATTTATGATTTTCGTTTGTCTTATCTTTTTTATTTTCTTCAAATTAGCCCTGATGTTTGTCTTATATCCTATATTTTAAAAGTTCTTAAATGCAGGTTTATGTTCTGCTTTGCAAACCAGCCTATACTTCAATTAATAGTGATAAATACTTCTCCAAGTCTTTCAATTAGTTTTAATCAGGAAATGGAGTGTGTGAGATAATCTTTGATTGGTTTCATGGCTTGTTATCTTACAGTAATGCTTGGCAATAATGTCCCGTTGGTACATCACTTTTTGCGTAGATTCCTCCCTTGATAACAAATCCTCTTTGCTTCCTCTATCTAATGTTAGCCTTTTTGTTCAGACAGCAGCAAGTTACCATGCCATTGCAATAGCGCTCTCACTAATGGAAGCATACCCACTCAGCGTTCAGCATGAGCAGACAACTTTACGTATTCTTCGAGCAAAGCTGGGGCCTGATGATTTACGTACTCAGGTACAGGTTCCAGATTCTCTTTTGTACCAGGAGCAAGTTCAGCAGTTATGTTCTCGTTGATGATGCTTTCTAAATCTGCTATCTTCTGTGCATAGTTATATTGTTTCCTCGTTGTACATTATCTTTAGTTCATGTAAAGGTTTGATTTATTTTGGCATGGTGCATTTGAAGGATGCTGCTGCCTGGCTTGAGTACTTTGAGTCAAAGGTTATTGAGCAGCAAGAAGCTGTCCGGAATGGGACCCGAAAACCTGATGCGTCAATAGCAAGCAAAGGTCATTTAAGGTGTGCCAGTGGTTCCATACAATAGATTTCTGAACTCATACCATTCTAAGATGTGCATACGATTGGGTGCCAATACATGAATGGTGACATATTTTTCACTGTAATCTGGAAATTTATGCTTTACTTTGCAAAATGAAGAGAAATTCGTTCTCTACATTATAATTGCCAAGTTCAAGAATTATACATGATTTCTGATTTTTATGTACATTATTTGATTGGGGAATATTGATCTGATCTTCAGTGTTTCGGACTTGCTTGACTACATAAACCCAACGCATGATTCTGGAAGAAGGAATCTATCAGCCATGAAGCGGAAAACTCATGTTATGAAGGTATTCAGTCTTTTTCGTTCTGTTTCTTTTTTTTTTTTTTTTTGGGGGGGGGAAAATATATCATGTCATGGATTTCCACTCTGAATCTATCTTAAGCCGTATCGTCCTTGTTACAAATCCATGAGTTGGCTCCTTGTCCTTTTTCATACCCCGGTAGATTTTTCAATGATACAACAAGGCTATAATGGAGAAACTGAAACTTACTCTTGTGGGTTCTTTTTATTATTGGGCTGTCTTGTGTTTATATGATTCAGCATATAATAACGACAAGTTAGCTGCTTGCCTTTGGTGTTACCGTCTTGGACCTATTGAATTAGATTTTGCATTTCAGCACACATCGGGGCACCGGAGTTATAAAAGCTATGTTTTCCTAATTTATCACCACGATGAGATTTATCTTGCTACCGGTTGAGCTCTTTGCTTTCAATTGACACCGCGGATTGTACTTTTAATGTGTAGGACGTTGAAAAATTAGGCCAAGACTCCAGCAAAGACACCCCTGAAGAATCTCCCAGAGATTCTCCTCTACTTGATTTCTCCCAAGAAAAGCCAAACAATGAAAACGAAACTCTTACTGATGAAGCAAGCTCTGAAGGTAGCTCGTCAGGACACCCCGAAGAGCCTGTGGTTGAAGCAGCAGAAGCAAAAGGCATAGAGAAAGAGGTCGTTGATTCTGATGAAGTCTTTACTGGAATGCATGCTAAAGGGGAAGATGAGTGGCAACCAGTCCAAAGGCCTCGGGCAGCTGGTGCTTGTGGTCGCCGTTATAAGCAGCCGTCTTTGTCCATGAGCAAGGCTTATGGTTATGAGAAGAAGGAAAGGGTTGCTGAGACTGAACATGACAGACCGAGCAACTCTAACCACAGTAGTAGGTACTACTTAGTAAAGAAAAGAACGTTACCACGTGGAAGCCACACTGATCAGCCTACGACAAGAACCCCGCCCACAATGAGCAAATTTGGGAGGCGAATTGTCAAAGCTGTGACTTACAGGGTTAAGTATGTGCCTACCTCTGGCAAAACTGATCCACAGGAACCCTCCAACAGAGAGGTAGAAGTTGGGGCTGCTTCAGAGAGGTTCTCAACAGTTAGCCTTGGTAAATCTCCTTCCTACAAAGACGTGGCAGTGGCACCTCCAGGAACCATTTCTAATTTGGAGGCTGGTCTGTGTGGAGATGACACAGAGTCTGCTGTTGGGAAACACGAAAGTGTCATAGAAAATGATAGGGATGAAAAGGATGTCCCTACTGGAAAACAAGTTGTAGAGGATGCCAAGGAGATGAACGAGTGTGCTGCTTCAGAAACAAAGGACCACATGACAGCTGAAATGGACGACAGCAAAAAGTTTGAAGAAAATCAGTCTGATGGCTTAGCTAGTGTCCAAGATGACAATTCTAGTGTCACGCCTGGAGCTGTCAAACTACTGGAATCAATTGGCATTCATGTGGTGACTCGGGAAAGTGAACAAGTCAATGACAACACTTCATTGAATTCTCCTGAAGCACTTCATGTGAGTGCCATAGAAGAGGAACAAGGTGAGAAAAGTGATCATCATAAACCAGAAAATCAGTCTGATGGCTTAGCTAGTGTCCAAGATGACAATTCTAGTGTCACGCCTGGAGCTGTCAAACTACTGGAATTAATTGGCATTCATGTGGTGACTCGGGAAAGTGAACAAGTCAATGACAACCCTTCATTGAATTCTCCTGAAGCAATTCATGTGAGTGCCATTGAAGAGGAACAAGGTGAGAAAAGTGATCATCATAAACCAGAAACTTCCACATATTCTGCTTTGCAAGGGGTGGAACACCCAGACGACCAAGCTTTGCTAATTAGTGTGCATGACATAAAAGATGGTGTCACTAAGAAGCTATCTGCATCTGCCGCACCTTTCTGTCCATCGCCGCGTGTTGCCCCACTGGCAATGAATATTAATATTCCTTCTAGTCCTGTTGCTATGAGGTCGGCTGGTCCTTGGCCATTGAGCATGAGTCTTCATCCTGGGCCTGCCACTCTTGTGCCGACGATTAATCCATTGAGCTCCTCGCCTCATCATGCATATCCATCTCCTCCTACAACACCGAATCTCATTCAACCAGTACGCTTCATGTACCCTCCTCCGTATACTCAAGCCCAGGTGATAACAACAAATGCTTTTCCAGCCAGTGCTAATTACTTTCATCGTGGCAATTACATCTGGCGGTTGAATGTGAATCCAGTGACAACACAATTTATTCCAACTACTGTCTGGCCTGGTAGTCACCCAGTTGAGTTCCCTGTCATGTCACCCATGGCTGACTCAACACATGATCCTCTGGTGGAGCCAAAATTGCAACCTCTGACTGAGATCGAGCCTATTACAGCTCCACATCTTCCAGATGATGTTCACAAGTCAATGGAGGTTGAACATAATGTGATTCTTCCAGCATCAGAATCAACCGAAGACATAGGTAAGTCTGACTCGTTGAGGTTAGAAAATGAGGAAGGACAAGCACACTCAATTTCCTCTGCTGAAGTTGACAAGGGAACTCCGATCGTCAATGACAATCTGAAGGAAAACCTTACAAGTAGTGTTTTTGAGAATGCAGCAGACCAGCATTCGGATGACAGTGAGAAAACCTTCACTGTTCTGATCAGAGGGAGGAGAAACAGAAAGCAAAGGTTAAGAGTACCCCTTAGTTTGCTCAGAAGACCATATGGTTCTGAGTTATTTAAAACTTCATACAGCAGAGTAGTCAAGGAAGGTGAAACTACCAGCTACGCCTCCTCGCCTTCGACTGGAGATAGTTCAGCTGCATAGACAAAGCTGTTTTTAGGACTGGTGGCTAGTTGGTACTTGGGTCTGCAACCGCTTGACAAGGAACCATAAGATTTCCCGAGCCTTTCTGGTCTTGTAGAGCCTACCTTGCGATTTGACGACATGAATTTGCAACAAAAAGGTCAGTTTTTAAATTATATTTGTCATTTGCTTCTTTTTTTCTCGTTTTTAGATCGTACTTTTCTATCCGCATAACTTGATATTGATAATATCTTTAGGCTTCTGGCCATGGTGTGGTGCTTTCTGTGACCCGTGAGTTGAGTTTGTGGCATGTGTAAATAACATGCTGCAACTCTGATTTGAGCTTGTGGCATGCATAGCTTACATAATGGCTTCTTAAGTTGAGAGTGTAGTGTCGGATATGGATTTCCTTCTGCTTTGAGTCAGTGATCTAGCATTATGACTGCATCTGTGATTTTGATGCTCTCCTGAGTCCTGACTCACACTTGGCTGTGTTGCAAGTCAAGAGATGCTCTCTACCAAGTGCTCAAGTTTGCAGTAGAACTTCCAACAACATCAATGGTATCTTGATGAAACATAATAAGTATTTCGAAACGAGTTGTGCATTCCATTTGTGATTCTATGTAGTTGATGCAGTGAGTTTATTTAGTTGGAAATTCGGAATGCTCAACTTAAGTCCCTTGTGAGATGCACTCTTCAAATCAACTCCATCATTGTTTCTTTAGCTAACAAATGATTTGTCTTTTGATGGCAGGTATACGCAACCGAAATTTTGCGAGTGGTTGGATGCGTTCGTTCACAAGTTTATTCAAAAGAGAGTAGAAGATGCAGACAATTTTGATCACCGGATTTTCATAGGGAAGAATGCAACTTTAGTTGCACAGCATTCGCAGAGTCAACCGTTACCATCAGTTGATAAATCGTTCATAGACAGCAATAATGATCTCTAATCTCATTCCATTTTTTAGGGGACATCATCTCCATTTCACGCTTGGCGTGCTAATAATTGTCTTTTATTTGTGTTCCAATGTATGCAACTTTTTTGCAGACAGCCAGATGCTAATTGAGCAGTTCGGTGCATTTGGATTAAATCTGTCTTTCAGTGATGGAAACTGTGGAATCCACGATTTCATGTTTCATCTTCTTGCGCTATGAGCAAATAGCAGAGCTAGAATAAAACGACGGAACTTCAAGAGTTTCGTTGTGATCTTACATGCAGGCCAAGAAGAGTCATCTTAAACAGCAAGGCATTTCCAGTTTCATAAACCAAAGAGGGCTCTGTATATGCAGAAATCTCCCTGTCTCGAGATTCCTGACTAGTTGAGCCGGCAGAGCCAAGAGTGATTTGCCATGAGGAAGTGAATTTTTACTTCATTAACCTTGCAACGCTCTGTTGCTTTTGCAGCTCCTTGTAAATCACTGCCTCCATCTAATGCTCGGATCTAACGCACAGGTAGCTGGATCGCGGGTGAGATGCTTGTTTGATGATCTTACTAGGACAGCTATGTTTCATTCCTGACTGATCTTTGGCCTTCCTGCTATCAAGCTTCTACTGCATCGCTGTGGCTATTATCCAGGAGTCTTGATTATAACTCTTTCGCAACCCGAATATGGCCGAGATCTGTCCGAGACAAACAAGAAGCTAAGACCACCACCTAAATCTCCAACAAAGATGGAGACATAGCAACCATCAATCAATACAAGATAGTTGAATTGCCAAAGTTCAGTTTTTCATAATGAACATGATCTCATAACTCAATAATCTCGATTCTCAAATACACGTTCACAATCTGAGTTCAACAATGTTACATCCGTGTCATAAAAATCAAACTTCTTCTCATCAAACATCAACCTATATAACGTCACAACAAGAACACCATTTACACTTTCCTCTAAAACGGAACAAATACCTCAACGATGCTTCCGTCAAGGACATACGAGATGTACAGTGTCATTTTAGATAAGGATATGCGGGAGAGACTCTTTCCGATATCCTCATGATCAACACCTGATAACACCAGATCTCAAATCAACACCTGACACCCAACACAGTCCCATCCCCAACCCCAACACTAACCCAACACGTCACCTCCTTGCCAATCCTGTGAGCAAAAACCCTCAAAACCCTAACCTTCCCATTAACCCTCACCCTCATCTCCATCTCCATCACCATTCCCTCCCCCACCCCAACCTCACATCCCTTCACATCAAACGTGGCCCCAATCAACTGGGTCCCACCAGCCGGGACATTCCCCGCCCGAATAAACAGGGACCCCAATTGGGTCCCTGAAACGAATAGGAGGAGAGTGCTGTCGTAGTGGGAAAAGGGGAAGATGCGGTTTGGGTTGTGGAGGGAGAGGAATTGTGAGAGGGTGAAGTTGAGTGTGGGAGTGGAATGAGAAAGGGTGAATGATGGGTGATTTGGGTTTGAAGATGCAATTTCCCCTTGAACCCATGAGCTAAACCCTATCATAACACAAACGCCTCAACATCACAACTTATCAACACAAACACTTCTCCTTGCAAACCCGCCTCAACATCACTCATAATACACACATGAACACAACACAGGAACACGTACAGCCACGCCAACAAGATACCTTCGCAACTCATGATCATCGTCACCATACATACAGAAACAAGTCTTAGAATCCCTTATGCGTACAGCCTCGCATATGCAGGAAACAAAAATGCGCACAGTCGACACAACCCCATTAACGTAAGGAAAACAAGTTGCACACACACATGGGATCGAGGCTAGGTTACCTTGGTTGATGATCAAACCCCAATGCACACGCATTCGAGAAGGAGGAAGCTGATCACGCTGTCGTCCTGCTGCCTGCGTTTCATTCTGGCCGTGTATGATCTCCTCGTCATCGTCGTTGTCTTTGTATCGGTTTCACGTGGAGGCCGTGACGTTTGAAGATGCTGGTTTCGTGTAGAGCAACGATGAAGACAGTGATGATGATGGAGAGCTCCGGGGATGATGCTGAAGGCGTTTTGTGGTGATGGTGGCTAGGGGGAGACGATGATGGTGAGACGAGAGTATGGAGATGGTGTTTGATGTTGGTTTGGTTTCAAGGAAAAAGAAGGAGATGGCGAAGGAGGAAGAAAAATGAGAGGAGGATGGAGAATGATGTTTGTGGGAGAATGTGAAATCATGGAAAATATCTCTTTTTTGTATGATCTCTTATTCAATTTATTATTAATTTATATTTTATAATATTAATTCATCAATACATATTCGCATCAAGCCACCCCACCATGCCAATCGTTACATATTCGCATTGAGATCTTATGGGATTCTGAATTGTTTTTTTTTTTCCGGGACAGCATAGTTTGTATAATTTTGTTCTGTTATAGATGGTGGAACAACGTTAATCTGTGACATATAATGTTCACAAGTCATATAAGAGAAAACTTCAACATTTTTTTATCATGAACAACAATTTTGTATAATTTTTTGGGATTTGTATAATTTTTTGCCCCAAACAAGCCGCCACCATGATGCCGGGGTTTTTGTTCTCCTAGCAAGCAAACTATGGAAAAATCTCATAAAGAAGAGATTGGAGGTGCGGGGAATCGAACCCCGTGCCTCTCGCATGCGAAGCGAGCGCTCTACCATATGAGCTACACCCCCGTTGTCAATTTTCTCTTTTCGTTATAAAATATTGTCACATAATATGTGTGGACTCAGTAAGGACCTCCTATTCATAACATGGACTCAAGAGAGAAGTTAATAACGATAACGATACAAAACTTCGATTTCCATTATATAGCCTTGGTGCAACTTTCATCTTTTCTTTCTAATGAGGTTCAGAATCCAACATTACGGATGCACCATGTTTTAGTCAGGTTTTGGATAATGAAGATTGCTCAACATGTAACGTTCAGTAATAAGGACCATATCGGGAACGGGGCAGAACCACCACCATTCTGCAGCAGCAGCTGTTCATTGTGGCAATCCGTTAACACCAGAGCGGGTTGCTGAGCGACACAATGAACCGAAATGCAGGAAAAGAACGATGCAGCGCTTGAAGAACAAATCCCAAATTGGGCTTCAGAATACATCCAGCTTTTTCCAAATTCCAATACACATTTCAACAGCATCTCCAATCTTCTGTTTGCACACAACAAGAAGACTACGGAAAGCCGAATGAATCAGTAATCATACAAGTCTCAACTACAGAGATTCGGAATACAGGCCCCACCATCGGGGTTCTGCTGCTCTTTCCCTATCCGTCCGGTGACTCGCAACTTCAGCTCCTTCCTATCACCTCCTGAGAAGAAGAGTGCCATATTCCTCTGAATGATAAGGCCGTCATGGCTGTCCCTTACTTTCCTGTGGCTGTCCCTGATGCTTCTTGGGGTTCCCTCCCAAGTGAGCTTGCGGCCGTTTCCACCAACCTCTAGGCTGTAGTTGTAGTTCCGAGCCTCAGCCTCATCTCCCATGAACCGGAGAAAGGCCATGTATACGGGAGCCATTCCCAGTTGGAATGCTTCAAAATGGAGACAGAAGTATTGGCCATAACAGTGAAAAACCTGTAGAAAAAACAAGCATAAGGTTCAGACAAGAGTTACCACAATCTATCTCCAATCCGTACGCAACACATAGGACACATTTTTCATAATCCATACAGAATTTCCTTCGTATACAGTGCTCTATTACAATGATTCACAACAGGGTTTGAACTAATCAATTATGGTTTAGACTGATGGCATGTGAGAAACTTGGGAAGAAAAAGGAAAAGAATATCGGCTTTCTGATGGATCATTCCGATTTGTACTTACTGTCAGCATCCATGTTGCATTTTCTACTTCACGAGGATTAGACTTCACATAGCGATGGTTGAAGGTATGGCCAGAGTGCATGTCCACCTTGTGATGATCCCTCAAATGAGCAACAAGGTAAGGGATATCACCAGTGACAGAACACTCTGAACCAGCATAAGGGCAATTGTATGGCCTGAAGTTGCACAAAACTTCATGTTTAAGCTTGCTGTAGTAGGGGAAGATCTCTGGGCATCCAAGAGGATAGTATTTGCAAGGCAGTTCAAGCGATTCGGCCACCTTCTCCAAAGCTAGACATCTGATGTCCCCAAGCTCTAGCCTACATGTAGGGCACCTGTTATGTACCCTTGTTTTACAGGTAGAACAAAGGGTGTGCCCATTTTGACACTGATCAAATGAAGTTCGTTAGTACCTTAATCAGGAGTCAAACAAGATCGATTACAATGCAACCACAAAGGGAAATTAAGAGAAAAGTTGCCGACACTAGTACTCTTCTCGAACCATAGGGAGCCCGCATTGCAGGAACAAGACTAGGTTAATCCACATAACCTACGGGATCCATCCAAAGTTAAAGAGTCTTAACCCTGGACCTCCTGCATGGGTCCAACTCCAAACAATTCTCAAGAACCTGCTCGAACCAGCTCCGACACATGACAAATGATAAACAGCAATTCCTGCTATCAAGCATCAAGTTCTTGAAATCAGCATGCTTAGACAAACAGAAACTCTGTCTGTCAAAGCAATTGGCGCACTAACAGAAGAAGTCCGTAGACCATCATCTATATCATCTACGCTCAATATTCTTAACACGCTCCATCAAGAAATCATACTGAACATTATCCAAGGCTGAGAAAAGTCCACACCGAGAAACCTTAAAAGAAGGCTTCTAAGCTTCATTTAAAGCAGATCTACCGCGGCTCTAATCACACTCTCTTGCAGAAAATAAAACTTAAACTAGCTTACAAACCAACACGTCACCAAGAACTCTACCCAAAATCTCATCAATATGACAATGGCATACGAGCATTAGTCAATCTCTACCTTTTCATGGAAAATCCAAATGCAGTAGAATACATGACAAGAAACATTCCATTGATATTTACAGTTGCATCTACGTGATCACAACGTTGGAAGCACGGTCTCGTACATTAGTTAAGCTCATTTTCCTAAATGGGGATTCAGAGCCTCTAAAAATCATCTATGATCAACCTAGCATACAGCTGCCTTTCATGAGTTCAGCTTTATGACTTCTCCAGATTAAACGAACGCTACAGAGACACCACCACCACCAAATTCAACTGAATAACAACTCAACAACAAGCAATAGGTCTCCTTCCGTTCTAATTCAGAAAAAAGCATACTAGAAACTTCCTACAGAATCACCAAACCGAATATTTGAAAACGTATTCTCGACTAAAATAATCTCTCTAAGTACTATGTAAGATTTATGTGTAACTTCCGTTACTGACATCTCACTCTAATAGACCCTTCAGCACTGTATAACTCAGTTAATTACTCAAATTGATCCCTGTAAGCAGCTCAAAGCTTGAGTATAAGCATAAGACACAAATTCAAGAAAAAAGAAAGGAGGAGAGAAAGATATTATAAAAAAGCAGCTTCACGCGTACTTCACATGAATAATTATCACCCATGGGCCTATGCTGTATAAGGTCCCCAACATGATTGAAACACTGAAAGAAAATTCATAATTTTTCTTACTAAAAATTAATAAATCAAAATAAACTAAACCCAAATTGCATGCTAGCAACCACATTCAACACACAAACTCGGAATTTCCACCACACATCCAAGCCCTAACCAAATCCAATTCCCCAAAACCAAAAAACATCAAAACTCAAATTCAACCACTAAAATCACACAAGATCCAATTTTGAACCAAACTCATCAACAGATCCAAGAAATCAAGCAAAAATAGAAACAAAACAACGAGAAAAACAAGAGGGAAAAAACCTGATGAATAGGAGGGTACATAGAATTAGTACAAACAGGGCATTCAAGAAGCTCATGCACCCCAGTCACCGGATGATGAACCGGCTTCGACGACACATATTGGTGCGGGATAATACGATTATGATTATGGTGATGATGATGATATTGGTCGATCTCGCCATCCACAACACTATCTTCGACAGATGATAAACATTCAATACTCTCCTCATCCATTTTGGTACACAAAATTGGAAACAACACAAGAATGTGTACAAATCACAGAGATTGAGGGAATCCGAGCTCAGATCTTAGGAACTTGAAGGGTTAGATTGTCGGGTTTGTGAGAGTTTTCACCTGGGTTTGATTTGGGCGTTCATTTTGGGGACTTTACAGTGAAAAAGTTCAGGCTTTCAGAGGAGAAGGTGAGGCGGGAGAACCCACCATGGGTATGTATAAACTGTGAGGAAGAACCAAGCAAATGGGAGAAGATGAAGGAAAGGGATGTGCTCATGAGATTTGGTGATGGTTTGTTGGTTGAATGGGTCATTCTGGGGATTGTTGGGCTATGATTTCTCTAAATGGCATATGCTTTGTGTCCAGGTAATTTTGGGGGAAGTTACACTCTTTGGTCTATGGGTCAACATCATAAACAACTTGTGAGAATTGTGATAGCCATTTCACTTTCACATTTCATGGGTCGAATTAATCTTGAGAAGGCACACGTTTTCTTATCTAAAACAGGATAATATTTTGTATATTTTATTTTTTAGTGTTCGTGTTTATCACATTCCCTTGCCTATGACGGAATGCTAGAAGCATTTGGATTATTGTTTGATTGTATGGGTCAAATAACTCGTAAAATCTCTTCATTGTTGACAAAGTATGAAATTTTTGGAAAACTTATGATAAGGAAGTGCTTTCATTGAATCTACAAGAATGATGGTGGCTTTATTTTTCTTAAATGATGAAGTTCTAAGAATCTCTTGTTTCAATGACTCTATAGTGATCAACTATATAGAAATTTCAATGGTTAGTGAGTCGAAGTTAAATATTGGAATGACATGATTAGGAAAGGAATCCTTGTCTTGGTCATTTTATTGCGTTCAATCGAATATAGACTATATATTAAGATTGATTATGAGTGATTTGATTCTTGAGCATGATATTAAAACATGTCGTAACATGAGGCAATAGGTTTGAACAATTTTTATTTTGTTTATTTGTCATCTTTTACGCAATTTGTTATATGTAAATATTTAATATTTTATATGTGATAGGTCAGTGTATGTGTTGTTTATTTTTCAAGTCCAAAACCTTGTGTGCGAGAAATATTAAAATTTTTTTTATAATTGATTACAAAAGTTCATTATGAATACATCAATCCAATGATCTAATTATAAAAACAAAATAACACAAATAACAAATAACATGCAACATCAACACAACACCTCGGCTACCCCCCACAACCCCTCATGACAACACCTCATGCTATATTTCGACAACGCCTAGAACACCTTGGCAATACCTTGGCAACCCCTCGGAAACCCCTTGACAACACCTCGGAACATCATGACTACACCTAAAAACACTTCCGCAACACCTCTTCACATCTCGCCATCACCTTGGCAACTCCTCGGCAACACCTCGCCTAGAACTTAATGTTACCCAACACCTTATGCAATGATCGCCGAAACATTGCACCCACACCAAAGCACCTTATTATTGTGCTTCTTTCCACCATCGGACTCCTTATTCCTCCGCCTAGATGTCGCGTCACTCGCCTGAACAAACAAACACCTTCGATACTCGATTGACCAAACAAACACCTTCGATACTCGATTGAACAAAACCAAAAACCCCCCACTATAAGAACCACACAACTCCTCCAATTTCAACTCCTTTCGACCTCAGCCGAGAACCATGCCTTCACACAACATATAACATCGCCAACCTTTCTCGCACCATGGCCATCCGCATAATAATGATTTCCCCAGTATCAAACTTATGACCACAGATACATCTTACGCTATCCTTATAGGCTATTCTTTGCTTCCTCCTAGATGATGCTTTTAAGTTTCAATAGCTGAATGCAATTATGCAAGCATGTCTTCATGTTCAAGGTTGTCTAAAAGATGCACCAAGTTTTGGCCAAACTTTTTTTCCTGTTATCATTTCTATTTAATGGGAGGACGAATTCGTTGTACCCTTTTGCACAGCAACCAATAGTTGTAAAAACAGCGATTGAATAAGGAAGAAGACGTTTAGGCCACTGTATCTGGTGAAGTACTATATATGGTGTAGACTACTTGTTTTCATTACTATGTAAACAAATAATGAACCATAAGTGGGGAAAAAATAATTGTGGGTAAAGTGATCTTCTTCTGTCCCCTATAACGAGAGACTGGATGAGGCTAAGGGTAAGTCAAGGTAAGGTGACTCATATTTTATATATTGATTCTTATTTTTTATACATAAAAAGAATTAATTTAATAATAAATAATCTTTGTTATAAGATAGGACTTCATTAATTCTAAAATATCATAAAATAATCTCTAATATAAATATATAACATTAATAACGGATCAATAGTCTTCCATTTTGTCCTCCCATATCCCACACCTGACATGGCTTTTGATTCTTGTTTTCATAGGAGTAGTTTCGCAGAAATTACATGGAGATTTTCGGTTTTCCTGAAAGGCTTGATTCCACTGGTGAGAACTTGAACCATTTATGCGCTCTACCTGGTGCTGTGATATTCAGTTATCAGATGAAGAAATTGCACCAAGTGAGACTTTCTGTGAAGATAGGTAACCGTTTTGCTTAATCTAGATGATCACCACGTTTGGTTTTCACTTGATAGTTGTTGCCGTTGTCCTCCTCGAATCATACATCAGGATTCGGAACACGGGGATTCCTGGCTTGCACACACTAGCTTCTAATAATGCAAATGAACTCCTCCCGAATCCTGAATATGAACTTCAACTCAGATGAGCAAAGATGCTTGCTACTGAATTGATACGCCAAATGGACTAGAAGCTCGCACAACTCCATCAGCACGTTGCGTCTCAAATATCCTGCACTTTGTACACAGCTTTTAACAGGATACTGATAGAGGCTTGGCGTGCTTTCATCTCCTCGATCACACTCATCTTTGTTCGAGTGGTTCGGTCAACCGAAGGGAAAAGCTCATGGCTGAACGGCTCCGGTGGATGATCAGTGGCCGGAGACCTACAAGAGTTGTCCAAGTTATCCGTGCATTCACTATTTAGTTGGCCTTCAGTTCTTGTTTAGCAAGATCCCTTTGATAAGAAGAGTTCCTTTCTCTTATCTAGCTGAAATCCCAGTAGCATTTGCTCAATGACAGCAGGAGGCACATAAAAGCCTTTCCTGAATGTGATGCTCAAGGCCTCAAACTCGATCAGTACCTGATGGAAAGATATCTTGAAAGCTTTGATCGCGGCAATTACTTGATCATACAGAGCCTACAAAATCATACAGTTATAATTTCGTCGACATAGCCGCTAGTTATCAGAGATTCCGCTCGTACCCATAGCAACATTCCTGTAACTGGATGTCCGAACCCCTCAATTAGTGACCAGGAAACACAATTATCCATCACTTACTGGAGCAGCAACAACATTCATTTTCTCACACAATTATCACCGCCATTATCCATAGCCATCTATACGTACATAATAAAGCTCAAAATAAACCAGCATCATATTATTAGCATAACCATTTATCAGTTAGGTTCCCAACTTCAAGATCACACATTTAAAGATTACAAGGTAGTTGTAACAAACAAATCTCTCCCACCTCATTATCATTAATCACTCACTAGTGTGAAATCCACCCTTTTTTCCCGTTCCAACCCCCAAAAAAGAGGCAAAAACAAAGCGGAAAATCTGTGCTCTTGCCCATACTAAAATGAGTCAACTAGCATTAATTCCCCCAAACACCTCATTCATTCACATGCCTTTGGGGCAAACCCGACCCTTCGGCCCGCTACATCGAACACTACCCGAAACCCCTGCTGCTGAATGTTCCCAATGATCGAAAGCCCGCTGCTCGACCCGGCGAACGCGAAGCAGAACCGGCCCGAAGTATCCACCGGGATCATATAGTTATTCGCCGGCAACGATACATCGGCCCCTTGGAAATGCATCACCACCGTCGGCACCTTCACCTCCGTCCTGCCGGACAGATCATAACACGTATCGAACAGCGAGAAATCCTCGGCCCGCTTCAGCCCGGACATCCCGGCCCGGAACGCGTCTCTGAGGGCCGTGTACGCGGGCTGGGCCAGCCGGGTAACGGACGTCCCGGAGTCCACTATAACGCCCCCATTGCCCGCCCCATCGATCTTGAACAACTCTCCGTTCACACCGGGCACCCGGGCGCCGCCGACACTGAGCCCGACCAGGCCCACATAATAGAACGTATCCAACTTCGGATTACTCAACAAAGGAGTGTACCCGGCGGACCGTGACACCGCGGACGGCCCGAACATCATCGAAGACGGCTTCGCCGTCGCCGACCTGTCGACCAAACAATAACTGAATCTCCGGCCGAACCGGACCCCGGTCTGGGAAGGGAACGACAGCCGTCCCCTTCCCAGACCCAACAGGCCCGCGGCACCGACGAACAGTCCCTCGTTGTCGTGGCCGCAGCCGAGGGCCACGCCGGGGACCTTCGTCCGCCGAAACGTGAGGGTCTCGGTGGCGAATTCCCCGAACGTGGAGGACCCGTCTCCGTACGAAACCTCATACACACATTTATCTCCTTTGGAGGAACACCCCGGCGAGTCGAGGCGGAGGCAAAGAGGGGAGCGGCAGGGGAGCGAGGAGAAGGAATTGGACTTGGCCGGGTTGAAGATGGGGTCGGATTGGGAGTAGCATTTCTTGCAGGGGGAGCATTGGAGCCAGACGACGTCGCTGCCGGTGTCGAGGACCATGTAGAGGTATCGCGGCGGGGTGCCGACGCCGATGCGGGTGAAGTACTCCCCGCTGCCCTCGGCTAGGCCGGAGACGACGGAGCTGCTGAAGTCGGGGATGCTGTGGTGGTTGTGGGTCCCATTGTGGGGGGCCTTGCGGGTCGTGTTGGCGGATTTTGCGTTGAGGGATTGGACGCGGAGGGAGTCGCGGGCTAGGCGGAGGGAGAAGAGTTGGTCGGCGGTGAGGTTAAGGGACGTGGTGGTGGTGGTGGTGGTAGTGGTGGTGGTGTCGATGTGGTGGAGGGTGAGAGTGAGGGAGGATGGGTCGGGGTCCGGTTCGATGAATTGGGCCTGGGCTTGGGTTTGGGCTTGGGATTTGAGGAGTTGTGGACTGGGGAGGGGGTTGAGGAGGAGGGTTTGGGTTTGGAGGGCGGAGGCGGTGGAGAGGGAGAAGAGGATAAGGAGGGTTGGGATGATGTTGGCGGTCATGGTTGCAGCAGTGGTCACATGAGAATGAGAAGGGTGAAGTGAGAGTGTGAGTATAAATAATGGAGGATGGAAGCGATGGGAGCTTGGAAAAGAAAAGGAGAAGGTAAAGAGGTTAAAATTTAATTCCATGAACAGTGGATTTTTATTACTGAGTATGGTTTATATCTGGAACAGTGGAGATAGAGTTATCTTTCTCTTCCATAGTAAGTTTAGAAGAATCATACGAGAAAATTCTGATATTACAAATAAATGAACTCTTTTTGTAGTTGTATTAAACAGGTTTTGTGGTTACGTCTCAACTCCCTAGTGTGTCATCTGGGTTGCGCCATCACAAAGAAAAGAAGGATTTTAAGACAAGACGCCATTCGTAGACTCATGTATGATCTTAATAGTCAATCCGACGTTTAAATCCATTTGAATCAAAATACTGATAATGACATGTAATTAGTGAGCTAGTACAGTGAATCTTGGGATTCATGAAACTACTTATGACATAATGAAAAAGTTCTTATAAAAAACAAATGAATTAATACTAACTTTAATATCGCAAAATTACATGCTGTAATTGTTGGATGCTGACAAAAGTCCGGTAAGCGTCAACGTAATATCTATAGCGTGTTTTTTGGAAGATAGGTGTGGTTCATACAAGAAGACCTTGGGTTGGGTAAAGCTTTGGAAAGAGCAGCGATAGTGGGAAAGGAGGACATTTGAATCTCTTAATCATATCGCAGTCTTGTTGGAAGAGATCAGAGTTGAGAATCACATGGCAGATTTATTAGACAACATAAAAGTCCAAGATGCAGTTATAAATTTTCAACGACAAAAGTGTCAACTTTAAACTCTTCAATTCAATTGTTCTGAAATCTAACATCTGTCATCCATTGGGAATGATCTGATAAGAATTCTAACAAATTCTAACATGTTCATTTGTGTCCATAGAACACCAAATGAGGCAAAAATTCTGCCAAAACTTGGTGGATTATTGTTTTTGCGTTGCTCCCATGTCGTGAAATCTATATATGGCTAGGAAAATAACGCATGGTTCAATAATGAATCAAAACAAGGACACTAAACAAAAAGCGCAACAACAAGGCTCTCATGACACAAAACAATAATAATGGACTGTAAAGTGTAAAGCAGCACCTTACACGTTGTGTAGTGAGTGTGGTGGGCGGAGGAGGGAAAGTTCATCATTAATTAAAGCGAGAGTGGATAACAGATATCATTCCGATATCGAAACAATAACCAAACCTGCAACTGCAAAAAAAAAAAATACAAGCACGAGTAAATGCGTACGACCGCATGTCAAGATTCGGCACCACAGTTCATAAATATGCGAAAATACGCAAGAATGTCATGTACTGTGAAACGGAGACCAACGTGGTCGTGGGAGATGCCTTCCAGCTTATTCCATCAAATGCACAAAGATTCAACATTTATCGACATGGACGCAGACGAGGAACCCAAAGCATTGTATTTGTCATGATCACACAGTCCCTAACTCTCTTCCCTGGGCAACAGTGAGCAACAAAGCAAGATAAAATTTACTCATATTTGAGAAGAAGCCAGACTGTTGAAGTCTCTCACTGCCGAACTCACCGCATAGAGCGCCATTTTCTTCACCTACAAATTCATGAAGAGAGAATTAGTTCTAGCAGAGGTACATCACCTTTATCCAGTATCGACTGTCGAGATATGTATTTGATGGATACTACACTAGATCTTATCGACATCTATACGAAAATTTAGGTAACCAAGTGTATTCTATGGATAGTAGATATCAGAAAAGACAACTGGATATTTGCAAACTGCTCGTAATGCACAAATACTTGTGGCTTGAAAAACAACAACATTACCTCCAGTTTGTCTTCCTTGGCTCTATGGCCTTTGGGAAGCATGCGACACTCATCAGTCAATCGAATACATTCCTCCACATTTTCCGGAGACACAAAGTCAAGGGCAACCTTAATGCATGACTGAACATAAGAAGATGTGTTAATGACTAAAAAAATGAATGTAGGAAGACACATGCTAATCGTCATGATTAAGCTGCTGATTTTGCTTGCCGAAGTTCAACATCAGGGTCATCAAACTCATGTTTAAGAGAAAGAGTTCTCACCTGTCTGTTTCGGACTTGATGAGGACACCCAGCTGGGATGAAAACGGCCTCACCAAGGAACTGCTCAAATGTCCAAGGTTCTGCATCTGCATAGATTGTAAATATGATATTCAAGCTGACGGTATGGCATAGACAGCAGTCGCAGAACACAGGCTTTTATGAGTACCCATGTTCCTTACCATATTCCTCCTTTAGCTGCCTTTTATGCTTTTCATTCAAGAAAAGGGTTTGATCATGTATGGGGTGAATGACCAGAAGCAAACAACAGGATCACATCAGATTGCTAACTCACAGCCGAAGTGCAACACAAGGTAGCTCAGGAACATATGACTCACGGACTTCACAGGGAGATAATTGGTGTGTCGAAATTCCTTCTTATGTTTTTGCAAGTACTGATCAACTTGGGAACGTCCTGCCTTCGGAAAATGTCCCAACAGCACCTCCATGGGTGACCGGAAAATGTATTTTCAGAAGATTTACACAGGCCATTGGACTTTGACTCGCTCTGGCCATGATTACTAGCTCCATTCTCATTCGGGAGAAGACTCCCTGCACTAGTATCCCTCCCATTCTTTAACAGTGGCTTGCTACAGCCGCTAGACTGCTGCTTTTCAAGTTTGATTCTTTCAGCAACAGAATCTGTTTCTGTCTAGGCTCCATCACCATCTCTAGAACTTCCACCATTAAATGCCCCCTTTCTGCTGAAAATGTTTCTTGATCCATGTAAAACGACTTAGGAGACTCATTTTCAAGCTTTCCTGTTGTATCCGGTTTCACAAATTTCCGTTCTATGGTAGAAAGGCCGTGCTTCCCAAAATCCTGATCACCCTCCCTCTTCAACCTCTGCCCTCCAGATCCTTTGAAATTTCTGCTCCTCCCATAAAGTTCGCGTGAGTCTTCGGCTTCATGCTCCTTCCTCAATCTATTTATCGCATTAACTTGCCATGGTGCAATCTTCACCTTGGCTGTGTGAGTAAGTAGGTTCACCTAGTACCAAAAAGCAAACTCATTCAGGTAGAACATTATAAACTCCAATGAAGAAAGATTATGGGCTACGATAAAACAAAGATATGATACAAACAAAAATATCCTTCCTCAAATTAGCAGATCTGAGACGAAAATGGCAGTTCAATGATGAAATTATCAGCAAAGCACGATGTTCAATTCATTGAACTTGAAATGCCATCGAAAGAAAAGAAAAGAAAGCAAAAAAAGAAAGAAATGCCATTAGAAAACTATAATCAAATATAATACTATAAGCGCTTGAATCACCAAGCCCAGCAAACCAACCTAGGCGGCAACCAAGTATACATCAAATTCATATTCTGAAAGCAGACAATAATTCCGACATGAACAACAGCACGAGGCAAAATATATACTGCATCAGACATCGCAGTGCAGCTTTGTCACTGAGTCACCTCTACCAAGCTCTTCAGGATATCCATAAGCAATATGTCTTTGGACCTAAGTCAGGTTTAAGTAATCCTTCTGGAAGTCTCGTAGCAAGGTTTAGCAGACCTGATTTCAGATTTGTATATTCAGGGAATGGTAATGCTGCTAAAAATTCAGCACCATGCCTGGGCAAACGCTCTTCAAATAATGTTGATGAAGGCCAATCTTTCAGTTTCAACATCTCTGGCCATTTGTTCTTGTGCATGTGGCCTTCTAAGTAGCCGACAAAGAATTGGTGGATATTGATTTCAACCTAGGATCATAAGAGGATGAAAATAAGAGACTATAACACCACATTGATGATGTAATCAATTTCAAAATTAAGCAATTTCAGCTTCCGCCGTTTACTGGGCAAGCATTTATACGATAATACTTTTAAATGATAGATTCAGTAAGCGTAGTGACGGTCGACTTAGAACAGCTATCAAGTTATAAGGTTGCGACGTACCTCACACCAATCCATGCAATCAAGGGCCCTCACATTTCTAGTTTCCTCTTGTAATTTCCCTTTGGCCCCTGTTTCTCTGAACGCCCACCACAAAACCAATGGTTCCCAACTCAGACCAGAAGTTTTGTCCATAACATTTCTTACTATCACAGGCTCACCTCTGATCCAATGCCTCTGGAAATGCTCTATTGCATCAGCTGTTAACTCCATAGCATTTGGACAGTACAAGAAATTATCAAGGTCTTGATCTCTGGAAGCTGCCCGCCGCAATCCTGAACTTGAGTCACTGATTGATCCATTTGATACACACAAAGAACATCCTTTCGAAATATCTGTATTTGGAAGCTCATAATCTGCAGTGATTTCTTCTGCATTACTAATCAGCTTTGTGATCCAATTGGCTTTGAAATGCGTCTAAGGTCCAGCTCACGTCTACCGCAACCTCCAAGTTCTTTTGGAGGACAGGGGATGTTACCATCAGAATTGGCTTTCCATTGAGAAAAGTTTGAGGATGTTGCTGCAGTGAAATTATTCAGGGGAAGAAATTTGTTCTTGGATTCAGCTTTTTGATATTTTCCACCATTTGCTTCTTCATTGGAGGCATGAGTATTTGATCTGTCCATGAATTGTTGGAGGGATGTTTCTGCTCTTTCACCACCTGGTAGGTGACCATTCCTCAGCTCTTGACAGCAAGCAAGGCACAAATCATAAGCACATTCGGGGTTCGAGCAGCTTCTGTAGTAGTTGACAATTGACGTATGGCAATTATCACTGCAAAGGAAACAAAAGAGTGATTCATGTCCGACAGAAGATCAATAGATAAGAACGGTAGCTATAAGGACAAGATGCATAGATTGCTACCTGCATAGAATGGAAATGTTACTTGTATATGGAACTTCATGGTTTGATAGAACATAAGTTTAAAGATTATCATGCTCTAACAGCGAGCAAGATCACTTCACTTGAGTGCATTTAGTCTCTCAGTGTCAAGAACTAGGCTGAGTGGATTAGCAGATCACAACATCGTGCAATAAAACATCATTAAGAGGTTGCTTTGCATATCAAGGATGTCTTTAACAACTAGTTTTGTACAACGAGATTTCTCAAGAAAGTGTAACCAGGTGAATCATGTGAAGTAACCAAGCAACAACAGATAATCCCATCATAGACATGATCTGAACAAAGCAACATAAAATAATTAAAAGGAAACGAATAAGCAAAACTTGCACATGTAGTCTATGGCAATGAACTAGAGGATTCACCCCCTCAAAATTTATACAAGCAAATCCACTCCTATGAGTTCATGGAAATCACTTTCTCACTTGAAGTCATTTTAGTAAACTACCGACTCAATTAGAGGATTGACTGAAAATTGCCACACACAAAAAACATAATAATATGTGCTTGACAAATATATATCATGACACACATAAATTTAGATATATCTATTTAAAATCAACGGTCAACATTAAAACATGATAGGAAGATGCATCTTGAGATGAAAAAGCAATAATTAATAGGCTCATTATCATCAAGTTGGTTCATATCCCGAAACACATCCACAATCATTTTTTAATTTTGATTATTGATTTTAAGTAAACACATCTAAACTTATGTGTGTTATGATATATATCCGTTTTTTCTTAATAATATTATCGGACCTAGAGGAATTTAACCCATCAACCGAGCACTCCTATCAAGATTCAAGAATGCCTCGACTGCATGTTCAATTCTCAATAGCATCAACCACATATGATCTTTGAGGTAAGGTACTGTATAGTTTTCTAATCGAACCTTACTTTTATGAAGAGTCTTTGATGTTGGATAAAAATGTTTCAAAAGGCCCAAAAGATCAGGATGGATAAGTTATGAGCAAGCTTCAAACCACGATTGAGATGCGTTTTCAAACAACCATCGATATGATTTACCATATTGACAACATTCACATTGTAACTAAACTAAACTAATCCCCCTCTCCCCCGTCCCAAATTAAATACAACACTTTGACATGACACAAGAACTTATGTGTGTTAATTTATTTGGATTTTGATGAAGAGATAATATTTTTTTTTTAGTGATAAGAAACAGTTAAGAGATGGATTAGTGAAGAGTATTGTCACATATGAGATAGATTTATTATTTTATTTATGTGAAAAGGTTATCAAAAAAGAAAATATTTTATTTATCTTGAGACATGTCAAATAGAAAAAAGTGTTTTATTAATATGCGATGGAAAGGATAATATTGAGTTGAGAAAAGAAAATTAACAATATCTTAGTAAAACATAATCATTCATGCATTCATGTAGACATAAGCATACCTAGTTGTGCATGCCAAAAAAGAAGAACCTTTGTGAAAGTGTGGAAAGAAGATACAACTCTTTCACCATGTTGCCAATGTGAACAACTTTGGCCTTCGGTGATGCCTTAAAGAAGATCACATGATTGAGGTCAAAGAGGATATCTTGAACGGTATCCACCTCATTGGTCGTTTTCCTCGTGGAGATTAAAAAGACTTCTCCACAATTGCATTTGATATATATCCTTAAAAGTGATGGAAATCTTTCTATCACAAGAAAGAGCACAAGACACTTCCTTCTCCCTATGTTGAACGTTGTCGACGTTGGCAATGACTTCATTACCTTCATGTAGATGACAAGAAAGGAACATGGAATTAAAACCAAACCAACAAGGTTATAGATACGGCCAGGTGGTGCACGAAAATTGAGCCCCCTTTTAATGCCGAAATCGCTAGGCAATTAATAGATGAATGTCTAGGCGGTTGAATAGGTGATTGAAAGTGCATTATTCAATTACTACTATATAACAATAAAAAACATTGAAACGCAAAGATGGAGCAAAAAGAGAACAAGAGAGACATATTGAAGCGACATGTTTATCCATGGGATGACTCCACTTGCAAAACCAAATTCGAGAATCAAATGCCTTGACAACTAAGCACCTCCTTAAGCGCCTTTTTAACCTTATTGAACTTTAGTGGAAGATATTAGCCTCCTGATCAGACACTCCAATTAAGGAGTGTCTTGGTCACAAGTCTCATTCTCAATGAAAGCAATATCTTGGTTTGCAAGGTAAGATCTTGTATGCAATTCTTTCCTGGACCTCACTTCAAAAACAAACATTTGACAGAGTAAGTTGATGTTGAGGTCGACATTGATGCTTTTCCATAGCATTCACCGTACAAGTCACTACCAACAAGAAATTACCCAACTCATCATTCTTCTTGTCGAGAGTAACGCTATAAGCAGATCAACTATCCAAAGTTGATTTGAAGCTTAAGATGTGCTTGAGCATACTACACTCGTAACTCATCTTCAACACAAATTCTGACTTACACTTGAAATTCACCATGTTTTAATGGTTACTTAATTTGCCGCATAGTCTCCGGACTCCAGAGTACTCCTAACTTTATCTCTGATAACCTCCTATAACGTCTTCACCTTTCAGATAAAGTCTTCCTAACACTCTTCCTCCCCAAGACACAGCTTCAGATGAAGAACCTAAGTTCTGATGCCATGAAAGCACATACATGACCAACCCCATAGCTTAATCTTAAACATTCAACTGCTCAAAAGAGATAGTAAACAACGCAATGACTACGGTAGGGCATAGTTATCAGTTGTGCTGGTTGAGCACTTCCAGACAACAATAATGTCATAAGCATCGCAATGCAGATGGAATACTGCAGAGGCATGTACCAGTACTGACGTTCCTGCCCAGTCAAGTTTTATCCTGGTTACTTCCGTATCTGTGAGTTGACTGCCTGCAGAACAAGACTCAAGGCATTACTGCCATATTCCAACTATTGATCTCATGAAAAAAGCTAGCTCATTGAATCTTCTCAAAGATTTACTAATAACCTTGTAGCTTAGATTCCACCCCCAGTTCAGCGGTCTGCTCCTCATAGATCCGATGCAGAACAGGCAGAGAATTGTATAACATGTATTTTAGCCCCTTCAGTTTCACGCTAGCATCCAGTTCTTCATAGCCACTCTTCAACGGATCAATAATAAGCAAGAAACCATTAACCAAATCAGTAATAACATCGTGTTAGATTGAAGACTGTATATTTTATCAGATTATAGTTCGTCATTCATGTTATGGGACATAGATGGTTCACCTTGACAGCCAAATATTCTGTCAGGCAGGCTTTGCAATTGCAATTCCCATGAAGAAAGGACAGGCGATCCGAAAGTCATCTAGTGTTTTCTCAGGATACCTGTTTCATTCAGTTCATCGAGGATCATAACCAAACAATAGAATGTGAGGTTTCCAAATGTGATCTTTTCTCAAGTTCTTGAATAACTCTTTCATAAGGACATTCAGAAACAGTTCCGCAGTCTACATTAGGGAAGGAAAAGACTGCATACATCTCGTCCTCTCCAAACCCCTTGTATGACAGAAGTACATGAGATGTTGATGCTGAATAGTTTTTTTCGATTTTCTTACCACCTTGCTATGCATTCATAACAGTAAAGTTTCCGATCACAAGCAGAACAGAACACAACGCCACTTTTGTCATTCCGTTGGCATTGATGGCACGTCAAGCTCCCTTGCTGCTCTCCACCCTTCCAAGATTTAACCTGAATATAAGAAAGCCGGTTGTGAGAAAGAACAGAGAGAAAACCTTGACGAACTATTACAAATGCTAAACAAGTGATTACCGACGCTGACGTGTCCTTCCTCGCCGTTTTCCTCTCCCCACACACACCGACGCCGCCGTTGACCTGATCCTCGCCGGAACCTCTCCTTCCACCACAACTCCCCGGCGATCTCTTGCCGGATTCTACCACGCCGCGCAATTTCTCTATCCTACAATTCACCGCTTTCCCCTTCTCCGCATCGAGTGCCTTCATCCTCTTCGATCCGATCACGTCCTCCTCTTTCCCTTCCCGTTTCACCTTCATCGGCTACCGGTGATCGGAATTCTTCTTGATCTCCATCGATGATCGATATGTGGGGAATGAAAGGGATGCTCAATCGAGGTTGTGGATTTTGAAAATGGATTGATGTGATTTTTGGCGGAAGAGAATTTTGGGGATGAATGAGTGGGGTTGATGCGTGGTGAATGACGGGATGTGATTGCGAGTTCGGTGGGGGCAAATCGTACCAGTTACCATGCGATGCGGAAGTCTGGTTCATTGATGACTTTATCAAACACAGCACCAGCCACTTCAGATGATCGCCGGATAGCTACGGTAGTAAGAAATTCGGAGACAAACAGAGACGTTATGAAATAGTCTTTATAATCTTTAAAGTAGATAAAAATAACAACCACAACAGCTAGTTGTTCAACAACCAAGACGATCACCGAAGATGGTTGATAACAAAAGCGAACATTTCATCAGCTAATAGTACAATTAAGAAAAACATGGCATCAACAAGTTAGAATGTGACACACGCATATATGACGTGGAGTATACTTGCAAACATCTCATTTCATGTCACCAACAAAAATATCATACAGATGCTATCCCAGAAAACCATTCATCGACAAACCAGGATGGACAAATAGATTGTACAAAGCTTATTGCATTTTTCTGAAATGCTAATGTGACAAATGAGAGCCATCCGTGAAAGAATCACCACGGAGGATCTGGCTATGTGAAGTAAACAGGTTCGGGTATGCAAAATACGGATCATCACCCATTGAACTTGTCCTCTGAGGTTGGCCATGAGAATCCTCTTGTTTTAACTCATGGTCTACGAAAGGCGAAGGCTCAGCATCGACCTTCGGTGAATCATACGTGGGAAATTTGGATTCGTACCCCATCACGTCATCAACTTTCAGTGAATCATACACAGGATATTCGGATCCGTACACTGTCACGTAGTTGTCATGGTGTTCATGCAGATTCTGAGCACCTAGAGTGTCATCAGAATCACCAACAGAGTACTGGTGCTCTAAATGTGGTTTCTCTGTCGATGCAAAGACGTTGGAATGCTCTACACTGAATGGGTTCTCACTGCCTTTATCCAGATTCTGATCGTTCATCTTCTGGGTAAGTTCGGAAATTCTAACCTGGGCGAGGCTGGCTGCTGAACGAGCGGCTGCTGCAGCATGTTCAGCACTTAAAGCGGCAGCCTGAGCGGCAGCCAATACATCCTGCAAATCAATGCTTAGGTCACTCTTGGTGCCAGGAAAAGGAGACGAATTGATCTCTTTAGTCGGGACTGGCACTGGTGTTTCGGTGGGGGAAGATAAAAGTGGCACAAATTGCTTATTTTTCGTAACACTGGCCGGAGGAGATCCCAGAGTTTCAGAGCTGAGAATGGGCGTTTCAAACTTGACTGCCGGTATTTCAGACTTGACTGCCTGTATTTCAGACTTGGTGGCCTCTAGCACCTGCTCATCATCCACTGAAGGCTGATCTGTCAAGTTCTCAACATGCTCTTGTACTGCAGGTTCGTTATCCAACTCCGGATGTGGAGCAGAGGGAGCAGGAATGCTCAGTTCTGATTCAGGGCCAGCATCACTGCTAGGCCTTACTAAAACCTTTGGAACTTCAGGGAAATCGAGCGGGTCAAAAGCCGAATCAGAATCCGCATGTTCATCAGGATCTTGAACAGAGATGGAGTGTATGAGCTCTTCGTGCTTGTCCTTTGGAAGTGGAACTTTGGACCCCTTATCAAATTGTCTTGGCCCATTCTGTCAATAGAAGAAAAATAGATAGCAAAAAAAACCTTGATGTTTTTCCAGGAAAAAAAAAACAAAACAAAAAAATGCCAAAAAGATGATATTGAGCAAGTTTAAGTCTCTTCACCAATAAATCCTCGTGTGGCTTGAAGAGTTCAGTTTCAGAACTAGCAGAATCCCAATCTAAACCGTGCTCTTCAGCTATTTCCTTCAATAGCTTGAGTTTCTTATCAGCAGAGGGAGCACGGACCGATAATAGTTCCATCACCTTATAGAAGAACAAATAACGAGATGAGATGTTGGAAAACCCCTCAGAAAGAGTTGCCAAATAAAAGCATGTCATACCTGGCGATTGACACCACACTCTGGCAACAATTCTGTTGCAGCTGCAACGAATTCTCTTCCATACTTGGATGCAAACAACATTTGAACTTGGAGTAACTCAGGTAAATCTGCACACCGAGGTGCTGCAAAACAAATGCTGGCTATTGCTTCTTTCAAGTCCAAAGGACATTCCCTGAAAATATTCAACATCTCAATACTGCCTTCAAGAAAAATTCAGCTCCGGCGAGAAGGCACCGAAGGGAGGGCATGGGAAGTACATATCTTACTGCTCAAGAAAGTTAAACATGTGCAATAGATAGTTGGGACTTGGATCCTGACAATGAGTAAACCTTCATCGACTCTAAATGTACCTCATTTGGTATATCAGATTGACAACATGGAGAAGAAACACCACACTAACAAAGCAGTACCAGAACTGCTCAATATACAGAAGCAAAATACCTGAGGAGCTGGTCGATGAACATCTTCTCCCAATAGAAAGACCGATCAACTCATTTGCATACTTCTATTTCTTCCCATATATATTTCCAAATTCTTAGCGTCAGGAAAAAAGAAAATAAACCCTGAGTTGATCAGGAAGTTCCATTATTTGATGTTTAGTGCTCACAAAAGACCTCTGTGGTGCCTTATTTTAAAATTGTTCTTTAGGTCTTTAGAAGTCCAGTTTTTCTTAAATTTTGGCCTTGTATTTCCCACTTTTTTTCACTCAACACCTCGAATGCTAAGTTCTATATACTTTAATCATAGTCCCAAAACACAAGAAATTCGGGTAGCCACTACCTTAAACTCGTAAGTGCTAGTCAGTCCTAGGTTCATCTACAGGAGAGTGCAACTAAAGGCTATTCCAGCCTTAAACATCTGCTAGCACCTTGCTGGTAAGGGTATCATCTGTTGAACTCCATTAGACGATATTGTGCAACTCAGTCATCCATATGACATGACAAATAAGTACTTTGAATATTATTCAGCACCCAAAAGCCCTCATCCAAAATACACTCGAATCCTTTGCCTATAACATACGATTACTCGCTGAAAAAGGACAACAATTAAAAAAAAAAGTTATCATGTGCTAATGATATATTGGTTCTACGGATCAGAAAGGTAATCAGAAGAGAACCTTTGAGCTTCTATAATAGGAAGACGAACTGCAATTAGCTCACAGAAGAGCTCAATAATCTCCTGTGCAGCCATCATATTTTCTTCTCTTATGATATGTTCAACCTGAAGAGAGAAATCACCAACTTAAGTCGAGTAATATTTCCAAAACTTACTCTTAATTTAGAAAACCTTGAGCAAGATGGTAGATGAATGAAATAAGTGATACCCGAATGCGGGCAGTAGCTTCTTGACCAGTCTCAAGAAGCTTAGCTATGTCCTTCCTCATCTGCTTTATTTGGAGCTCTCTCCGGTTCCTCAGCAACTTTATTCTCGGTATGGAGAGCTTTAGTAGTGTCTTGCTGTCAGTCATAAGCTTAGAAAAGTTAAAAAAAAAATTTCTAAGGCAACAGAACTGTTGTGCAGTTGCGTCTTCTGTTCTTAACTTGCAAGAGAAGTAGGAACCGCGGCCCAATTGCAACCAGTCAAACAACAAATATTTGTTTTAGCCAACACCAATATTAGGATGGAAATAAATAAGTTTTATAAGTCGTGAAGAATATCTAACAGGAAAAGATATGATGTGTGAAGTACCATTTCGCGGCCTTGAATCCAGGGTTGAAGAATGAATTGAGCATGATTCAATGTATCCTTTCCACAGCCCTAACAACACATACACAAGAAGGCATCAGTAGCTCAGTACTCGAACCAACAGCTTCAACAAGATGAATAAACACATAACACTACCAGTCAAACACAACTAAACAAACTAATTATAGTGTCGCACATCATTGATTCGGTAATCACAACTATGCACACCTAATCACAATCCAATTATCACAATCTTGATCGCGTCAACAAGATTTCTCCAGTCAGATGTCCTCGACCACATGAACACAATCGTTGCGAGTACAAAAATAAAACCATCCAAACCACAAATTCAGCAACATCAACAACAAAATCTAAACCAATAGGGAATCAAATCGAACCACTTAACATAACAGCAAATCAACACAAAAGGCCTCAATTTGATGGAAATTTCGAGTACCGTAGTGGAATCGAGAGATCGGAGCTCGGATCTAGGGGATATGAATTAGGGCATGGTGGTGATCTGATCAGCAGAATCGAAGAAGCTTCGAGGTTAGATGGTAAAAGGTCGAAGATTTGATTGCGCGTTTCGTTTGCTTCGCGGTGTTGTGTTTCTCAAGTTGGATCTGTGAGTCGTTTTATGATCGGTGTTGGATTTGGTTTGCTTGATGACATCGGCTTGATTAGGTTTTGAAGTTTAAAGCCGACATAAATTAAAAAAATTATTATTTTGATACAAATTGATTATATATTATTTGTTAATTTTTTAAAAAAATCAAATTATTTTAACAAAAAAATATTATATTGGAGTTGATAAAAGATTATCTATATGTTTTTAAAACTTAATAGGAAAATGTGTATAACAAAATAATTCAAAAAGATTTTATGTTTTTTTCCAACGTAATTAAAAATGCAAATATTTGATTTTAAAAAATGGAAATTATTACTCATCACGTTCAAAAAAAAAACAATGTCTTAAAAATGTCACTACGAATTGGCAAAAATTTCCCGATATATTGAGCGAATCGAAAATCGTCCCAAACTGAATATATTAAACTCTTATCGATCTAGTGATGATAGGGACAAGAAAACCTAAAAGGAAGAACAAAAAATTTGGTACAGTACGTGACAAGAGCACTAAAAATCGTATCGATTGTCTTGAACCGAATAGAATTATATAAAATGACGTCATTTTAGATTTCGATTAATTATTTCACTAGAAGTTCTTAAAAAACGTACTAGTTTTGATTCTATTTCAAGAGTACTTTAGCTCTGAATCCTTAATTTTTCACGAGCTTCTAGAATTAATAATCACCATCCTTTAATTTTTTTCGATTTTTTTGTGGCGTTACTATATCTTGTTTTTTTCTTAATAATGCATTGTTCTTATTATATCTTCTACAGAAAAAAAAAACGTAATAGAAAGTATAACTCACCATGCTTCACAACAAATACAATATTTTAAAAATATAGTGGAAACTATAACTCACAATATCCCTATATAAATATATTTTCCTTCGGCTCGGTATAGTAGATGGAAAAGTCTCGAATCAGGGACAACAAAAATGACTTGCATACAACTTAAGCTAATTCCAAGAACAAGAAAAATAAATTGCATAAATTAACATTGACCGAATCAACAGTAGACCATTAATTTTTGTGTTAATTACCTAATCCTAGTTGTATGACATATTATAGACCTATTGCATGTTGTGGTGTCCTTTACAAAATCATGGCTAAGATGATTTGTAAAAGGATGGAAGTAGTTTCGCCTACTATTGTTGATCATACCCAAAGCATTTTTGTGAAGGGTAGAAGCATTGCAGACAATATCATGCTATGCCAGGAATTAGTGTATGGATATGATGCAAAGGACACATCTCTCAGATGCATGATTAAAATCGACATTACGAAGTATATGACAGTCGTTTTTGTTTGCCTTGGTCGAAGCTCTTGGCTTTCCTTTGCAAGTCATTGGCTGGATCAAAGCATGTTTAACCACAGTTCGATATACCTTGTCCTTCAATGGAGGTCATCATGGTCTGATCATGGCTTGAGGACAGGGGACCCACCTTTTCCCATATTTGTTTGCCATAGTGATGGACTACTTGACTAGAATGTTGAAGAAGGCAAGCAAGAGGAAGGGATTTAAATTCCATCAAAAATATAAGATACACAACATAGTTAATCTATGCTTTGCGAATGACCTTATGGTCTTTTGTAAAGTTGACCTTGGAACAACAGGGATTGTCAAGGAGGTTTTGTATGAAGTTGGTGCAGTATCTGACCCATTTGCTAATTCTGAAAAAAGCCTTTATATACATTTGGGATACTAACTTTATTCGATGTATGGAAATTATGAATGTGATGCAGATGCAGAGGAGGAGTTTCCCTTTTAAATGTCTTGGAGTTCCTCTGGGATCTCACAGACTGAATGCATATCATTATCAACCACTGATTGATAAAATGTTAGAGTCGAATCAAGACATAGACTGCACGAATGCTATCCTATGTAGGAAGAATCCACCTGATTGATTAAATCTGTTTACGCTCTATCCAGTTACATTGGGCACAGATTTTCATAATCCAGTCATAGAGCTTTCTCATGGACTGGGATTGCACTTAATAGACGAATGCTTTGGTCTCATGGAGTGAGGTATGCAAGCCACTTCGTAATTGAGGACTTGGGATAAAAGACTTTAAACCTTGGAATTTGACGCTGCTATTCAAGAAGATATGGGCATTGGAACAGGAAAAGCTGCGTCTATGGATAAAGTGGGTAAATGATTACTACTTGAAGGAGCAAAGGGCCTGGGATATTGACATACCATCGTGTTGTTCATATACTTGGAGGATGCTTCTAAGGGTTCGGGATAAGAGACAAAGGTGATGGATTGCAGAGCCACTGGACCATGCGAGTGTAGGGTTAAGGATGAGTATAAGGCATTGACTTTAGATGTCCAACAGAAGGAAAGCGGGATCCTACAGGTGTGAGTTCAGATGTATCTGCTCGTGGGGTCGATTATCCAGATGTTACATTCGTTATCCAGGTAACTCTCTTGTTAGCATTTGTATCAATAACCTTAATTGCTGATCCACATCTTCGTCACTGTACTTCTCGTCTTCTTTTAAAAGATGAAACTCTTTAGTTTTGTGGCTCTTTTTCTGATATTGGATAAATCTTGTGATACATGGCTCCTCTGATATTTATCTCTTGCATTTGCATTTGCAGATTGGTTCACCGTCTGATAGAGAACAACACATCCATGGCTAGGTCGAACGGGAAGGAAAGGGAAAGAAGGACAAGGCATTTTGGTACTAGCACCCTGGGAGGAGTTCTTCATGTCTTCCATCAAAGATTTACCCATAACGAAGGCACCAGTTCCAAATATTGATCCGGATGTGAGGAAGAAAGTACGATTTTTGGCATCATAACGGAATCTCTTCTCGCCTTCTCATAATACAGAACAGAGACATGGATTCATGTAGCTGATCTCAATAAGGCAAGGCCTTGATGATGATTGTAACTGAGTTCCTCGTATCCTGTTTTTGTTAACAGGTGGAACGGGCGCTTTCTCAAGTGGATATGAAGAGCAAAGAAGCTGCATACCAGGCATGGCTCGGCTACTACAATTCAAACAAGTCAGTGGGGCGAGAAAAGTACAAGCTTGTGGAGCTTGCGAATGAGTTCAGTCGTTGTTGTTTGGGGAACGACGACCCTGCAGCCATTCCCAAAATGACCCTGGGAAAGATGGGTTGGGTCTTAAAAATGTCCCTGGTTTGCGTACGAAGTAGATGCGGTGCATCTCCAAATTTGAGTCGCATGATCACTGTAACTTACAAGCTCATAGTTAGGTGAAAGGCTGTATACTAGTCTTGTATCATCCAATAGATAGAGCTCAATTTTGGTAGCTGATGTGTTCCAATGATCCCCTGTTTTTTCATCTAATTCGAGTGTTGGAAGCTTGTAAAGCAAAACTTGCAATGAACCTTGCCGGTTCTGTTTCATTATGTCGTTTATGAATCTATGATAAATATGTTGATGCGACAAGCACACCCTGCACAGTTCTTACATGCCATCGTCTTGTTTGGATCGAAAACATTAGCATTATCGAGTGAATGATGAATATTTCTTAGCATCGCTATGGACAGCTAAATGTCCCTCATATGTTGTACAAAACCGGTGAATGGTTCTGGTATATGGTTTCTTACCAGTGGTCGTTGCAGGAGCATTTTCCTTGTTTGAAATGGTGAAATCGAGTGCCATCCTTGAGCAAGATCTCGCGATTTCTAACGGAAGAAATGAACTTCGCTGCTCTATGACAATCCGAACACATTCGTTTATTCTTGATCACCCGAATGGGTGAATTATCTCTGGTCTTGATCAATCCATAAGTGATGGCCAACTTCTCGGGATGAGATAGAAGAACCTTCTCCTTCTCGACATCATCGATGTTCTGGTACACGCATTCGGTATCTGGCAAGTAGCCCGCTCTCTTCAGCTCCGGCATGAGCTGATACAGCTCGAAATATATCTCTCCTAGATCGGGATGAGGTTCTTCTTCGCTGAAAACATGAACCTTGTGATCAATATCTACCCAGCTACAGCCTGCATTTATTTGCACTCCTCGAGCAAATGCCATGTCCCTAACACGATCGACGTCCTCCCATCTGTTTGAAATCGAGTACAGGTTCATCATCATCGCATAGTTGGCGGAGTTATATGGCTCTAGCTCAAAGAGGTGGCTCGCAGCAATCTTTCCTAATTCCAACTCCTTGTGAGCTCGAGTACAGGAAAGAAGAGCGCCCCATACCGATGCATCTGGCTTCATAGGCATCATCGTTTGAATGAAATCCCATGCTTCGTCAAGGTACCCTGCACGTCCAAGAAGGTCCACCATACAAGAATAATGCACAATGGTAGGGGATAAGCCATACTTCTCTTTCATCATGTCGAAGTACTTCCAACCTTCATCAATCAAACCTGAATTCTTACAGGCAGAAAGGAGCACCGTGAAAGTTATGACATCCGGCTGAAGACCTTGTTGAAGCATTTGGTTGAAAAGCCTAATGCCGTCTTTTCCACGGCTGTAAGTGGCATACCCCATGATCATGCAATTCCATGACGCTACTGTTTTGTGTCTTATCCTGCTGAAAACCTCAGAGGCGCATTCCAAGCTACCGGAATTGATGTACATGTCAATAAGACCAGTGGCCACGGCTGCATCTTCATGGAAGCCATTTCTTATGCACAAGCCATGAATCTCTCTCCCCTTCTGCAATGAAGAAAGACCAGCACAAGCTGGAAGCAAGCTCAGATACGTAGCCCGGTTTGGCTGGATGCCTTCCTCAAGCATTTGGGCGAATAACGTGAGGGAACCCTTGTATTTCCCATGCTTTGCACAGCCTGTAATTAAAGCAGTCCATGTTACCACATCTGGCTTCACTCCGGCTGATTTCATTCGATTCATCATGCCCACGGCATTTTTCCCTCTTCCGTTCAATGAATAGCCAGAAACCAGGGTGTTCCATGTAACTATATCTGGTGTAATACCAACTCCTTTCATTAGACGTAAAAGAGCTAAAGCATCGTCGAAAAGGCCCTTGTAGGAGTACCCTGCGATTAATGAATTCCAAGCAATAATGTTACTTCTGTTCTTCTGGAGGTCAAACACCGCTTTTGCTTTAACCAGTAGGTCGCTTTTCACATACATGTCTATCAAGTTGGCTCCAATATATTCATCGTCCTCGAGTCCGTTCCTTGTCACATAGCAATGGACTTCCTTCCCAAAACGAACTAATTTCAGCTCAGAGGCTGCTTGGATCACAGGAGTAATGAAATTTGAGTCTGGCTTCACCTTCGCGACTAACATATTGCGAAGAATGAGCAGAACTTGTTGATACAATCCACGTTGGAAATGGTTGGACACAAGACAGTTCCAAGTGACAATATCCGGTGTCACATTTCGAGATTCCATCCTATATAACAGATTCCAAACCTCATCAAAATCACCAATCGATGAATATCCAGAGATCATGGAGTTCCATGTACACAGATTACGGTTCTTCATCAAATCAAAGACTTTTCTTGCTAATCCAATCTCTTGAGCTCTACAATACATAGTGATCAAAGAGTTGCCTACTGCCAAATCCTCATCCATACAACTTCTGATAACAAATCCATGAACTTGCTTCCCTTCGCGAACATCACTCAGCTTCCCGCAAGCCTGCAACACCTTATCTACTATACCATTATCCGCCCTAACAAACGAATGCTGCATATCCCTAAACAACCTCAGCACCCCCTCGTGTCTTCCATTCCGTAAACTGATCGCAATGGCTTCCCTCCACGGCCGTGCCTCCTGCTTCGGCATTGCATCAAACACCTTATCCGCACACTCAACACCCCAACAGTTCCCATAATATCTCATCAATCCACACATCAAGTTCAGATCCCACTCATACCCCTTCTTGATCAAACAAGCATGAACCTCAGCTCCAAGCCAATGTTCCCTTAAACCCTCACAAACCCTAATCACAACTCCAAAATTCCCACCAACAAATTCCACACCTTTCCTATACAAATCCACAAAAACCTCAAGAATCCCAGCTGGATCACCTCCAAATCGCCTGAATTCTTCCCAAAACTCCCTCCATGCCATAAAATATCCTCCAACACCCAGAAACGAAACCGTCACAGCCGACGCAAAATCACCTAAGTTCATATACCAAACGATTAAATTCTCCACTCTCCCATCTGGGTTTATCCCATTAGGCGATTTGATCAACTGGGCATGAATTTGTTTCACCGAATTCAACGATTTTGGTTCCCAGGGTTCGTTCAATGGATTGAAATGAGGCGAAATTGGGGGTGCTGAGGTTGTTGATAGAGCAATGGTGGAAGCTTGAGGAGAGAAAGAGCGAGTGGGATTTGTGGTGTGAGGTTTGATTGTGAGAGGGGTTTTTCGGAGTGGTGGAGTGAAGGTGTAGCAAAATGGGGAAGTCGACATTGAAGGTGTGATTTGAGTCATGGCGGTGATGAAGGAGAGTTGAGGGGTGAGAGGTGACGTTGGTGTTGACTTCCATCTGCTCTGGTGTTGAAGGTGCTTGATTGAAGTTTCGCCCGACGTTCATTTGGATAAGGTTTGGCTCTTAACTTGTGAATTGTCTCCAACAAGGAATCCAATGGTTTATTCACATGAGGACTTTATTCATGTCATTGATCACTCATGAATTCATTCGATATTTTATGGATAGTTGATATAATCTTTTTATATCATTAGAATAAATAATAAAAATTTTAAAAATGAAAATCTTTTGTATAACAAAAGATAGCCAAGATTCTGCTGTAAATTTTTAAAAAATATTATTTTTTTGGTTGTATAATTTTTTATAATGATATACGTTTTGAAATTTTTCGTTCTTATTTTTAATGATGTTAAAAATTTTTTAATTGATTGATGATTAAAGTTCATAACTTAATATATCATTAGTGTTTTATAATTTTTTGTAAAAATGATTTTTGATCGTACTAAATTAGACCTTAAATTACGTGTCGTTGTAATCATTTAGAAACGGATGTAGTATGCTTCATAGTGAGAGTGACATAAATTATGTTTATGATACTTAATAAATCATTCTAACAAAAAATAAATAAAAACCACGACATCCAAGATAATGGATGATGTGGTTGTTTCTTTATTTGATGAAATTTTACATTTCTAACCTAAATTATAACAAATATGATCATTTTTATTTTCTTCGTTTTTCATCTTCTTTGGTGAACAAAATTAAATAAAATGACAAAAAAAAAAACATAACTTAAAATAATGTTTTTTTACTACTGCAGTAGTTTCTTGGCTATCTTTTGCATGACAGAAGTTAAACCCTTCTAAAAATATGTGTTTGATATTATCTTTATCCAATAATTATTATAACATTTTTATCTTATTGTACTATTTAACACACAATTAGAGAAAATTCATTATTCATCTAAACGATACGATTTAATTTTTTATTGACATACAATTATAGTACATAACATTTATTATCATTAATGTTTCACAATATTTTCTCAAAAAAATATTTAATCTTTTCTCAAACTAGTTAAAACTTATATCGTCATGCGTTTCCGACAAAAAAATTACAATCTTTTTTAGACGAAAAAAATATTATAACTAATATCTAATGTTATAATTTACGATAGATAGAAAAGAAATATGAAACTACATATTTCTATCTCAAAACCCTTTGAAAAGATTTGAAACAAAATGAAAACACCTCGTTAACCAAATCATAGGTTGATGATTCCACTGGTCCAAAAACTTTTGACATGCTAAACTGAAGCCAATCGAGCGATGATCGCCGCCGATCGGCAACACAACCGCATCGAGTCCTCCTCCGATCACAAAGTTCCGATAACGTTCGCCTGATCAGGACCAATCGCGATCCCTCTTCCATCGCCGATCTGTGGTCTTCACCATCATCGCATTTTCCTTTCATCATAGCATTGTCCTCGAGCCGTTAGTTGCTTCTAGTTTCTTTGTACTTCTTTGATTTGAATGTGTTCTACTGAATCGTTCCACCGAGGTTTCTGATCTTTTGAGTCCTCGGCATTTGGGAATCCTACGTAGGGATTTAGGGATCCAAATCCTAATTGTGTCGGAATAGAATACATATACGAATTAAAACTTAAATCGATAGATCATTATTAATTCATCTATATTTTCTAGTTTTTTATTTTTTCTAAATCGATATGAATAAATCTACTCATGAAAGATAATTTCAATGTGTAATTTAATACGAAATTTTCAGTATGCAATTTAATACGGAGTTTTTGTTGTTTCAATTCCGTTATGATATTTTGCATTTTGGATATGGACATTAGATTAAGCAACTAGGATGCTCATTGATTTGACTTCGTTACACCTGTCCAAGATACTGTAGTGTAGCTTGACAGGTCCGCTGAACATATATGCATGTGTATTTGTATTATTGGTGTGTTGTGCCAGCCTTGAAGAGGTAAGGTAGTTTTGCTCTTACTACTTCTGAACATTGTGATGTTCGATTGCAGTTGAAGCTCGACAGGAAGACTGAAGAGGACGGCGAAACAAGTTATGAGGAAGAATATGAGACAAAAATATGTCAGCACTGTATTTTCTATTTGCATTAACATTCTCTTTCATTCTAAACATTTTATTAAGCCCAATTTCATGTACTAGGAGTGTACAATTTTCCGTGATAATGCTTTACATATTTTGAGCCACACAATTCTTTCATCTTCAATTGCAGGAAGATGATCTGGCAGCAAGTGCATCCAAACAGTCAGCAGAAGCTCATCTTCATATGCCAAGTGTCGAGCATCAAAATGGCCACTCATCACTCCACCTCTCACACGTAAGCATCCTTTCCCTCACTGCAGCACCAACCAAACCTCATTGAACTACCAAGAAGCTAAGCTTTGTTCTTCCCACCATCCGATCCCAAACAATCCTCCTTTTTCATATGTTGGATTGAGCCATGGAAGCCCTCAATGCCCTTGGATTGAAACCAATCTGTTTCCGTCTAGAGAACAGACCAAAACCCAGAAAAATCTCTCATTTCCAAGCACTTCCCATCCCCAAACCCTCAGATTCTGCAAGAAATGGAGCCAACCCATCAAGCTTTTCTGATAAATTTAGGATCTTTAAAGGGAGCCTAGTGCTTTTATCATCTGTGATCAGCACTGCAAAGGCAGCTATTGCTTTAACATATGAGGAAGCCCTGGAGGAATCTGTGACCACCAGCTCTGGTTTTGATCTTGATGCTGGTGGCTTTGTTGACACCTTTGTTGATACGATTGGTGATAACCTAGGTTTGGTGTTTGGTGGTGTTGCTGCTGTTGCTTTGCCACTGATTCTGTCACAGGTGTTTGGTGGGAAGCCGAAGAAGTTTGGTGTTGAGAGTGCTAAGAATGCTTATGCTAAGTTAGCGGACGAGGGGGATGCTCAGTTGCTCGATATTAGATCGTCCAAGGACGCGAGAGAGGTCGGTGGGCCGGATATCCGTGGGTTGAAGAAGAAACCGGTTTTTGTTGTTTATCGGGGTGAGGATAAGCCGGGGTTCTTGAAGAAGCTTGTTTTGAAGTTCAAAGATCCTGAGAACACAACTCTGTATATTCTGGACAAGTAAGATATCCAGGTTTCTTTGTGTTCTTGTCGAGGTTCTTTTGTGCTCCATGATTTACATTATCTTCCATGAGTTTTGACGTGTGTGGAACTGAGGAAATTGATCAAATGCAAATGATATTGGCAAACAATTTTAACTTAATACGATGCTGTCTTGGGAATTATTGTACTGAAAATTGTACTGAGAAGTGAGCACCCATCTGCATTGGTTTGTGATTACATGTGTATTTGTATACGTCAAATTCCATGGATTACATCCCCAAATGCTTTTGTATCGAAACGACTTTGAGACATTTAATCTAATTTGAGATGAAGAAAGCATATGATCCTTATTACCACTCGTTCGTCCTTGTTGCTATGGAAATTCAATTGCATTTCTGTACCTGAAAACTAGTGAGGTGATGTACAATTGAAATGGAAACCAGGTTTGATGGAACCTCTGAGCTGGTTGCGGAGCTGGTCACTGCAAATGGGTTCAAAGCTGCTTATGCTATCAAAGATGGAGCAGAAGGGCCTCGAGGATGGGTGGTCTGTCCTGTTATCCTTGTTTATATAAATCTACTTAAATACTAATATATGTACTTGTTCTCTATAACATTTCAAACACAGAAGTGGGTAAATTGAATAGTTGCTGTCACATTGCAGAATAGTGGCCTGCCTTGGATCTTACCAAGGAAATCATTCAGTCTCGACTTGGGCAGTTTGACAGAGGCGATCACCGGCGTGCTTCCAGTACGTATTAATCTTTTTTTCTGTCTCGAAGCGAGTTCATTGCTTTGCTTAGCACAGTTATGTTAATTTGTCTTTTGTCGAGGATATTTGTTTACACTGGCATAGTAGCTGCAAGGATGAACCTAAGTAAAGTTATAACTTATGGCATTAAAATTAGAACCAAGCAAAAATTCCTTCACAAAACCAGCTGAATCAGATATCTACAAGGCCGAGCTTTGGACTGATATTTCATTCGTGATTGAATCAAATTATCAAGGGATGGCTGTTAGAACAATTGAGGGCATTAGGGTAGAACAAAAACGTAGAGAGGACTGTAGAAGACCAGGAAGGAGACTACAACGAAAATATGGACTTCTTGCAACTTATCAGGATGTTAATTGCGGTCATTTACTGTCTTTCCTACATGGTAGCAGTGTTGGTGTAAAAGCATAATCGATGATAAGTGATTTGGTTCCTAACCTTGATGTTCAAAATGTTTAATGTCTATCGAAACTATTTCTGCAATGCAGGAGGCATTACCTGTCACCCTTGGACTTGCAGCTGTAACTGGACTAAGTTTATTCGCATTCACCGAGGTTGGCGTGTGATTTTTTCAACTGTCTTCCATTGATTCAAACATAAAGCATATGATGGTCTACTTCATTTGAAGTTAGAGTTATCTGTTGCTTTCCTCAGGTGGAAACTATTTTACAACTCCTGGGTTCAGCAGCTCTTATCCAATTCGCTAGCAAGAAGCTTTTATTTGCAGAGGCAAGTCTGTCTTGTATATAGCTTGACTTTCTGTGACGGTGTGACCCGTGTGGGATCGATAGAGAAATGGTTGCTTCAGTTTGGGGCTGTGACTTACCTCCTAGTAAACATGACAGGATAGGAAACAAACTTTACAACAACTCGATGAGTTCTTAAACACGAAGGTTGCTCCCCAGGAGCTTGTTGATGAGATAAAGGTACGCCCTCTCTGTCCCTTCTTAATGATAAATTTTGTATTTTGTTAAACTAAGTCGTGCTATGTCCGCCATCTTCGAAAGCTCCTCTATGTTAGTTGAAATCATTGTCTTGCTCATGATATGAATCATAAGGTGCACCATGCTCGAATCCTCTTCTATTATTTCTGCGCAGGTTTTCTTCGGCGTGTCTGTCCCTCTTTCCTTTCACAGATCTCGTCACATGTTTTTCGTCGTTATCCTTTTTTATCCATGTTCTCATCGTACTCATATCCATCTGTCTGAACTCTTTAATGATCTTCCCTCTTTTTCTTGCATGTAGTTATGATGCTTCTGTTCCTTGCTCATTTTGTGGTTATGATCATCCTTGACGTTATTGCAGCAAATTGGATCAGCCCTTCTGCCAACCACTGTGAGTACGAAGGCGCTTCCTGCACCAGCAGAAGCAAGCTCAGAGACCATTGTCACGGAAGAGAAGACCATTGTCACGGAAGAGAGTTCAAAGGCCATTGTCACAGAAGAGAGCTTAGAGACCATTGTTAATAACAATTCTGCTCCACAAGCGGAGATGCCCCCGGAACCTGCTATTGGAAACAATTCTGCACCCAAGCCTGAAGTTAAAGCTGAAAAGCCACTTGCTGGACGACCAAGGCCTAGTTCACCGTTCCCTTGGGTATTCTTTGCTTTCCCTGGCTTTGTTGGTTATTACTTCCCCGAAATCTTATCACCATGCAAATTTAGCATAGACTTGGGCGGTTCATTCAGTAAAAGCTTACATCATGGTATCAAAGCATATATATCTAGATAAAATAGTTCAATCCCGCTGTCCCAGTTATCATACAGATTATGGATAGAGAATGTGCATTGTTCATGGCTCCAAGGGCGCTAGATTGATGGAGTGTGAACGATATGAGTTATATTTATACGTCTGGTTACATAACTCTGAAATTTTTCCTGATAATGTTGCAGTACCCAGACCTGAAGCCTCCATCTTCTCCATCCCCTTCACAACCATAATCCAGTCGCATCTTAGAGAAGTTTCAGCAACCGGCAGTCACTGAAGTATAAGTCTCAAGAGCTATTCCGCTAGTTGTGAGACGAACATGGGCAATATTGTCACTCTTATTACGGATAACTATCAACCTTCTTTGTTCGTTTCATCCTCGAAAATCCTTTTTTGTCAATATCAGCTCAGATGAGCTGCTCTGCCCCGTCTTCTTGTCTATTGTAAATTGATTAGACTGGTCTGGTTGATACGATTGAGTTATATCGATGTATGTTACTGATGATTTCTATAGAATATTGTTCTGTTTTGATCCATTTTAGTGCACCTCATTATCAGTGTTCAAGAGTGGCTATTTGCAGACCCCCTCTCAAGCTTCCGGAGTGACTATGATGATCAAAATATGCGATGTTTCAAAAGTCCGATGTTAGCGATCGGAATCCTCACCTTGATCGATTGATCGTAAATCAACCATTACCATTCAGGTAATATTAACGGTCGATTTTGTTTGGACAAGGATTATTTTTCCATAGGTTTCAATCTTTGAAACCGTCTTTTGGGTCATGATGCATGATTTTCCTTTCATATTCAAGTCCCCTTTTCAGCCACATTAGATATGCAAAAGGCACCATGTCGTTTCGTTGAATGTTTGTACTGGTTCTTCGTTGGGATGGATTACTATGGACATATACATCCATTCTTGTCCATAATCTCCTACTTTCCACAAAAACACGGTAATTTGACGCGATTGATGTGACAATTGTGATCTGGTTTCTTGTTATGAATGTTTCAGTATAGGACCATCACAAACTGCACTTCTAATTCCATGAGAAACATATTATAACCTCGGAAACATAACATTCGAAAACCATAGGCTGTGTCTAAACTCGTCAATTGATCTTTGACGAACTATACATTGGCATAAAAAATACAGAGTAGCATTGACATTCGCATTGGTACGTCATGAAATGCAACGTTTGTTTTGTTTTTTTGTTATTATTGAAATGTAACGTATTGTCGTGGCGACTTGAATGACTGATCGTTACTGTGGAGAACGCGCACTATAAACGACAACTGAGTTGAATATTCAATATAACGACCTCTTCCAAGTTGCAAGTACTATATTGAGAAAACGCAGTCTAGAAGGTGATGATTGAAGAGCGCAGCCACTTGAAACTTGAGAGTTGAGAGTCAGTACATGGGAGAGGTACTGTTAAGCTAAAGAATCTAGTCAATTTCCAGGAAACTTCTTGGACTTGAAAAGCAACTTCGGCCAGGCCCCCAACCCCCATCCAAATCGAACAGTAATGAACATTGGAAAATAAATCAGACTATATCGATAGTAGTAGTAATGTGAACTGCTGGAAATGTGAGAGTGGAATAGCGGGCCTTTCTAAACCTATTTTGGACTGTTATTATCGTTTCAATTCACATACTGATTTGACTTTTGTCATTAGAGTAGTGTATTTTCATGAAAACTTAAGATCACGAAGTCTTGATTCTCAAGGCCTTGGATCAAGGCTCTCGGGATAGAATTTTGTTATGTCCGATGGACAAAATAAAATACTCCTTTTCATAAATTACTTCATCCGTTTCAAAAATAGTATATAGATTTATATATGTATTGAATTGATATGAAATTTAGTAGAAAAAGAATATGTTTTTTCATGATATTGAAGTTTGTAGTAACACTTACGAAAGAAGATAGTGGATGTGTTGAATATAAAAATCCAGATAATTTATGACAATCATTTCCGTCGCAAACAATGCATAGCGACGGATTTGCGATTGAAAATGACTGTCGTAAAAAACATATTCATTAATTGATTTAGCGACAGATGATTCAAAATCCGTGGCAGCTTATTGACGGATCTTTAGTAAATTAAAGAATGCAGCGAAGTTTGTCGCAAATTCTGTTTCTATAAGCTTTACAATAGAAAGAATTGTAATCGCTAAATAGTGACGGATGCTGTCGTTAATTTACGAAGGAAATCTTTCTTTCGTAGGAAACTCTTATTCCTGTAATGGATTTATTTGTCACGAAATCTGTCCAAATTAACGACGAAATAGTATTTGACCGTCACAATATTAATCGTTGGGAAAAAAAAACTGAATTCGAGCCTCTTATGCTCTACACAAACAACCATACACAACAAAATAATTTCTTCGTAAATGAAGTGAATGTATCCCATTAAGTTTCCACTTCATAAATGATGTCTCCTCTTATCGTTTGAGCCTGGCAGGACCAGATTGCGAAACGCTATACGCGGAAACTTCTTTGAAAATTCTTCGTCACTTTCTTTTTTGCTTCTGATTTATTCTTCTTTAGTTTTTGTGATCAAGGAATAGAAAAAGGATACAGTCGAAGAAATTTCTTAAAAATTTCAATCGAATTTACTTTTGTCATTTATTGCCTTGACCTTCACCAATGTCCTTTTTACAAATATTCAAGCAATTAAATGCCTTCATAGGATGATGTGGCCGTAGAGTGATGATATATAGCTGGAGTTTACATCTAACAATATGGTTGTTAAATGATATAAAAACAATTAATTATGTTATTAAATCTTGCCATAATTTGATAACAGTATTTGTTTAACGAAAATGGAGAAAAAAGTAAACATCTTGCAGACCATTCTTGCTTTCAAATTTGGCGATGTGGCCAAATGAATCATATGAATAATTAACGTGAGATCGATCAATTGAAACATAAGACTTGACTGTTAATCACATTTTATATGAAAATATATTACTCCACTTGTCTCAAAATAAATATATTATAATTGTTCAATATGTATTTTAAAAGGGTTTTGTTTTTAAATTTTTATATTTTTTGACAAAGCATTTTAAGAAGATTCGTTTAATAAATTAAAAACATAAAAAAGTTACGTCACACGGATAGAGTTAAAATACATAACTTTATATTGTTTGATAAAATGATAATTTTTCAAGAAAATAATATTTGTACGATTGATAAAATAAATATGCTTAATTAAAATGTTCAATTTATTATATGATAGAAGAAGTACTACGTTAGGGACGCCGGCAGACATCGACAATGACACTTCTCAACGGGGAACATTTTATTTTGATGTGTGAACGAAGAGGATTCATGATTGGATCAGATATTCGTCTCGGGGATACGACAAACGTTGAAGAGAGAATGCTCCAATTATTTATAGTTGTGTATAAACTACAAATGAAACTCGGGTTTTGTCATCTTTAATTCTTTAAGAAGTATAACCGTCTAAAACCATGAAGTTAGTTAGGACCAGATACATTATAAATATATAATATAAATATAAAAAAAAATTTGATTGATCATTTATATATTTATTTTTTATTAATTAATAATCACGTATGTGAACTTTTCATTGATTGATTTCGCAATGAATTAATTAATATCATTAAAAATTTCATTATCAATCAAATGAATGATTAAATAATCATATGAAAACTTAGAGCAACGATTTATAAATTTTTTATTTTATCGAGTTCTTCTTTGATTGATCATGACGTGAATAATCACATATAAAAATTAAATTTTATTATATTTTATTATCTCATAACATCATATTATAATAATGTTGATTATTTGAATTTCTTATAATTGAACAATACATGATTAATCGATAAATTAAAATTTATAAAATATTATATAACTGTTTAATCAAAATAATTTATTTATTACTATAAAAAAATTATAATATACTAAAATACATCACACAAAAAAATTATATATTTACAACTAGAGATCTAACACAAATAAAACTAATTCTAAACATTAGACTAGTCCCCACATGGTCCCACCATAACCTGGAGTCCCCCCCTCAAGTTTTCTTTTCTTTCCTGTTTTACCCCTAAGCATGTTTTCATCCAAAACACATTATAATATATATATATATATAATTTATAAATAAAATAAATATGTAATATTTATCTTTCTATTGTAAAATTTAATAGATAATTTATGTAATATAAAAAACTTGTAAACATTAAATTATACAAGATTTCATTAAACCATTAAAACGTTATATATGAATCACACAGACAATATAAATCTTACTTAAGGAACAATAATGTTCAGTATTTCACCCCATAATTGAATACGCACTAAATAATTATCTATTTATCCTTTAACTTTTATCGATATATTTTATCACTATCAAGTTGAGATGGGAGACACAAGATAATAATCATGCAAAATAAGTTGAATAAAATGACTTTTCGCACGAACAATGACGATTTCACAATGTTCTTGAACGGAAACTGGAGGAGATTTTAGTGATAGATGAGTAAAACATGCAGAAGGATGAATGTCAAATATGTGCATACCATATTGTATCTTGATACGACGAGGACTATCATAGTCATTGAATTCATTGAATACTCACTTGGAGCAATAGGTTGAAACCAATACAGCTATAAGAGCATATGTACCGTAATATTTGGTGCCGGATACATCATATCATAGAAAATGTCTATTTTGCTGAATTTCTTCGATAAGGTCCATTCGTATCTTTGGTCAATCATCCTCACTAAGACCAAGTTGTGTAGTTATTGCTCTAAGTTTATAGCGACAATCACCTCGGACATCAATAACATGAAAAATGTAACGATGAAATGCTCTGGGAAATTGCTGAATATTAGAAATGATGACAGGAAGAACCTAAGCGTTACCATGTGTTGGTTCGATGTAACGAACCCCATATGGTTTATTGCATCTTCCTCGGGATATTGTAGATCCTTTAATAAATAGCTCAACTGATAATGGTATATGACGTGAAGCATGCTCGTCCTTATCTACAGGTCGACCTTTATGTTCCGTATTATACGAGGGCACTCTAATGATGCTAGGTGGATCAGCAATATCAATAAAGTTATCTATAATATGCTCTCTCATATCTGGATACATGGTTTACAATAACTCCAACACTTGAGATATTCTATCCTGTTGCGATCCTTTGTCATGAGATTCATTTGCGTGCATGGAGAGTTGTCGTCAATGAGCATGGAAGCTGGAAAGAGAAATATGAATGGATTGAGGACGATCATGTGAAAGATCATGTTTGCATGGCAATCCACACGTTATCTTTATAAAACATTTGCAAACTTCAGCAGGCTAGAGTTGCACATCAATGAGCTCAAGAGCCCCTATTGAAACACGACATCTTATTTCATCATATATTGAGTTACGTACTATTTGTGTCTTGGAATGTTGAAAGATTTCTGGAATGATTTTTGAATGTTTCAGGCTTCAGTTTCAACATTTTGCGTATCTTAGAAAAAAAGAAGTTTGAAACGATGACATGGTATTGTCTAAATAGAGCTTTAATCTTGCATATGTTGATTCCACTCTATAAAAATAGTTATTAATAATGAATAGCGACATAATTATGTTAAAAAATAAAGTATGATATTATATACGACAAAAAAATATATTTTTTACTAGAATGATTTCCGACATGCATATATTGGTTTGTACATGCTGAAACAAATCGTTCCTTGTACGGCTTCAACCTTGTCTCCCAAAGATATACGATGACTAGTGGGTAGTCTTTAAAGTCATCACACATTGCGTGTCACTTCTGTTGCTATGATGATTTTGACGATGAATTGACAAGTGAATACCATGACGCTAAGAAAGATTGAAATAATGGATCAAGTATAGGACTGCATTTTTTCGTCACGGTCTCATTTATATGCCAAATACATAGCATATGATTTCCAGAAGGATAACAAGTTTTTATGGCATTAATGAGAGATAAATCACGATTCGAGACAACAACCGATGACAATACAATTCCCTTTTGTGTCATCCAATTCTTCGAAGTAGATAATGCCCATATATAACTCTCTATTTTCTCACTACTAAGATAAGTGAATATAAGCGAGTACGTCAATCTAGTGGAGGTGACTCCCATATTCCACATGTGTTAGTCATTGATGCAACCTACAAAATAAAAGAGTATCGATTACCTCCAGGGGGTGACAACTCAAGACTCGTGGGATGACACTTAACGATATTTGTGATTTCATTTGTGTTTGGATTTGAAAAAAAATTGATGGAGATATTTTTTTCAATAACTGGTTTAGGACATATTGGATGGGAGTTAGGTTTTCTCGTTTCTTTTTATGTGAATAGATGACATTATATACACTTTGTAGTTGTGATGTTGGATTCTTCACTTTCTTTTAAAATAGAAATAATTTCACGAGGCATAATATTGTTAGACATTTCAATCGTAAAATTTATTTCGTGTGGTTTCAATCTGGATGGAAATTCCATGACCATGAAATTTTTCTACAGGTTCATAATTATGAAAACCACAAACGATGTTCAACCCCCACATGACACACTCTGGAGGCTTGGGGATACCTCGCAACTCAAATGGACAGTTATATTTTTTTAGTACATGTAGTTTTTTTTTTAAGATATGACTTGACTATAAAAATGTGAAGATTTGTATTTTTCTCCTCTTTCACAATCAAGAAGCATTTTGTAAACCGACTCCTCTCATCCACGCTAATAGATCATCCCTCGTTTCAAAAATCTAAAAAAAAAATTGTATAAGCAAAATGATTATCATTCATAAATATAATATTCAAAATTTAAAAAAAATTACCTCTGCAGTTGTGAATTTTGATATATAATCATGACGATAAAAAGGGACATTTTTTTTGTAGTTTGAAAATCACTTTCAATCAATCAACTATCTGAAAATAAAAAATTTAGATTGTTCATAGATTCGAGTTCTTGTTGTTTTGAGAAGTAGCAAAATGATAGTGAAGTTTGAAGTAGAAGAATAAAATGGTTAGTAATGAAAATGAAAGACAACAAGATAACATGTATGTATAAAGATATGGTTATAATTGAGGTTAAAAAGATGAGGTAAGGAATATATGGTTATAGTTAACGTTGAAAAGATAAGATAAACGGATTAGAAGATAAGAAAAAAAACTGAATGAATGATTGAAATTGAAGATGAAGATGTTTGAGATCAGATAAGAAGAATCTGACTATAGTTAAGTTGAAAAAAAAAAAAAGATAAATAGATAAAAAAAAAAAAGAAGAAAATCTGAAATGATTGAAATTGAAGATGAAGATGTTATGGATTTTGTTTCTTAAAGACAAGAAAAGAATATAAAAGGATTAGAAGATAAAAAAAAGTATATTATAAATTTTAAATATAAGAAAAAAGTAAAAAATATAATCAATTTATTTTTTCATTTTAAAAAAAACATATATATTTACAATTAATAATTAATTTAAAAATAAATTATTATTTTAAAGATTTTTTTATCTTCAATATTAGTCTTACTTTATAGATATTAATTAATAAAATTCAAATATATATTTATTATTTATATTTGATTTATATATTAAAAGTTAGTGTTGATTTTAATTTGGAGGAGAGCATATGTGTTAAGGGTATTTTGGGAAAGAAAAAGGTGGGGCCCTGGGGGTACTCGGGGGAGTGCTTAGCAATTTTCTTTAATTAAGAGATTAGGTGAAAAATCCCATATGTTTGAAAAAGTCAAGAATATGAGATTCTTTGATGATTTCGCTTGATCATGAAAACTTCATCCAACGGTTGTGCAAAAGTACACATCCTTTTGTCTCCCTCTAATCTGTATCCCTTCCCTTTCTACACTTTGTTCCCTTTATAAATTCGTTCCAACCTTCCCATTTCTTCACCACATCACCTCTCACTTCCTCTCAATGCATTTTGCACTCTCCACTTTGCCATTAAATCCAAATTTTCTCCATTATTAAATTGCATATATCTCGTTTTTCTATATGCAATCGTGTTGACAGAATTATCTGCGGTGTTCGATATTTTTGGTAGAATAATGGAAGAAATTAAGAATATTGATTCGGGGAAAAGTGATTTGATCAAGGAGTTGTTGAAGGGGAAGGAGTTAGCAAGGCAGCTGACTGATCACCTGCAATTCCCATCTTGCCCATTGGAGAATCAGGAATCTCTGGTCGAGAAGATTCTTGCTTGCTTCAACTATGGGCTCTCAGTGGCTAACCCGGGCCAGGCCCATGGGCTAAAGCAGGCGAGCCCAGATAGTGGCTGCAGTCCAATGAGTGAGGGGTCCCACCTTGATCAATTCAATGATCATAATCTCCAATCTTCGTCTAAGAAGAGGTTAGTGGTAAAATCTTCGAGTGATTTTGTTCATATGTTTCAACTTGGATCAATGTTTCATTACTGGTTGATCTAAGTTTATGATTTCTATTGATATAGGAAGGCAACGCCGCAGTGGTCGGAGCGGGTTCGGGTCGAGCCGGGGACCATGCCGACACTTGATGGGGCTTTGGATGATGGTTATAGTTGGAGAAAATATGGGCAGAAAGATATACTTGGATCGAAATTCCCAAGGTAGTGTACGATCGAGCAATGTAAAATAGGACCAAAAGATGAAGAAAATCTGACAAATGAATAGAAGAACAAAATTCTAGATGTATTATTTGAACATGAGCGGCGCGCGCTCTAACTAATATGTTGGCATTTGACTACAGAGGATACTATAGATGCACACATAGAGGCACCAGAGGCTGTATGGCCAAGAGACAAGTCCAAAGATCAGATGACGATTCAACCATGGTCGAGATAGTCTATCGAGGCCACCATACCTGTAACCATTCTTCAAATAACCGCCGCCATCAGCCATCATCACCGCGACCAAAGAGCCAAGTACCGGCCAAGACCAACATAAACAAACCGACTCCAAAGCAAGAGAAAAATATCATTGATCATTCACAAGAAGAAATGCTCTTCAGCTTCGCAGCTGCGAAGCAACTAAGGGTCAAGACCGAAGGGTTAGGCGATGGTGATTGTCCGATCTTTCCATCCTTCTCGTTTCCATCGTCGATTGATGTAGAGAACATTGACGACTTTATCTCATATCCCGCAAACAATATGATGGATTACTATTCACCTGATTTTCCTTCACAAGGGACGTCCGGATCCAGTGATTTTAAACTCCTCAATGGACAATGTTTTGGGTACGATGACAACGTGAAGTTGTCTGCTCCTTGTTCAGTCACCAGTTCTCCAATCGGGGTACTGGACCTCCCTCTTGATCAGCTCGGGATAGACCTATCGGATGAGCAGCCTGAACTTTTCTATGCTTGATGACTCGAAGAGGATTAATCAATTTGAATAGAGGTGAAGAGCTGGTTGGAGTAGTACAGATTAAGAGCTATATGATGGTTTAGTCATAGCTCGCGCCATCCTTCCTTGCGTTTTGTTTCTAATTTAGCCGTGTCTAGATAGCTATTGATGCCTATCATAAAGTTCCATGTGATTCATGTATTGTGTTCTTGTAAAGTAGTAGACTTGTAGTTGCAAATAATAGGAAGAAGCGCACCAAAATCTTGAGTTTGCTCCTCCTCCGATCATGAACAAGCCGCATGAAATATTTTCAATTCTAGAGTTAAGTCGCGAAACGTACCATGTGAATCTTTAGGAATACCAAGAAATGCTTAGTGCATGAATCAAGACCATGATAATCAGTAAAATGCACTATTCTGTTCCATGATATGCTAAGATAGGATTCGTTGCTGCCAGAGTTGGAAGAAAATCACGAACAGCAACAGCAATTCGAAGCGAACTCCATACTTATTTTCCCATGAGCAAGTCATGTATAACCTTTCTCTTTATGCTGAAAATCTCTAGAGTCTTAGCAGAACTACTGTCACAGAATGGTTCCTTTGAAACTAAGGATCACGCCAAGTATATTGCGGTAAGCATAAACGCGTTGTCCTTGTAAGGAAACTTGATTCAACAATCATCATATGGTCAGTCTAATTGATCGAACCCAACCTCTTTGCACAAGCTACGGTATCATCCACTATCATTTTCCATGAGTCGTGCTTGTATTTGAAGCCCATCTCGGGCAATTTAGTCGAGCCCCATTTGATGTCCTTTCTTGGTCCATCTTGCAGATGCCTGCAAATTGAAGATGAGTAAACGGTTTTCGCTGTTGGAGCATATACATACGTAGAATTCACACACTCAATCAAACAGGCTGCAGATCAAAAGGAATGCAATCTTACAGCTTCTTTTGGTCACCTAATTCAGGATATGCTTCTGCATAGTACTGAGCAATCTCTGCTGGACTCACATAAGAGCTAGCGCACAAGAATCTCCCCCTCATCGATTGCTGCTCCATACAAAAGATATGCGCCTCACACACATCGTCCATGTGCACAATCGGAACCTTTCCACACAGTTCATCGAGATACAGCAGAGGCTGGAGATCATTCTCATTGTTCGTGACAATGGATAACAACACCGGCAAGCTGCTTGAAACGTACGGCAAAATAGTATCTCCCAACGTCAAGCCACACTCGAGGTTAACAACCTCCAAGCCCATGGGCTCGCCATTTCGTTGATCAGTGTCACATCTTAGGAGCTCTTTCGATGCTACCGTCTTGCTGTCCGTGTAAGACTGTCATTCAAAGACAGGAAATAGCTAGTCATATATGGCATATAAAACAACTCGGAATTGAGACCGAGGCAGCTAGACTTACCTGAAGGGATTCACTGCTGTAACGAACCGGGAGCCTAAAGGGAGTGAAACAAGATTCGTCAATGAAGTCCTTGTATCCGCTTCCATCTTCCTTTATTGGTGAGGTCGAGACCACTGATCCAGTGTATATTAGTCTCTTCACTGTCCCTGACTCGATGCAATATTTCGTGATGGTACGAAGCAAGGTAAGCACGCTCTCTACCACATCTTCATACTTCACACGATCAACAACACAACCAATTTAAACGATCAACTCATGAATGGAAATTTTTTGTTACGAAATAGTACTTCTGTTGTGTCATTGAGCACGCTTGGAATTAGTATTGCATGATCATTCTTTTTTTTTTTCCCCCCGTTGTCTGTCAAGATCCTAATTATGTATGGATGTTCCTGGCTATGGCCATAGACTTGATCGTAACTCAATTATCCAAGAAAATAAAGAAAAAAAAAATTGAAAGCATCAAATGCAGAGCAGGTACAAAACCAAAAAACACCAACATTAAATACATTAGATTGGATTCACTACTTAAGTTCAGATGAACGAAAATCGAGATCCATTAGATTGGATTCAACGATCAACGAGAAAAAGAAATGCAAGGACAGCAACGACGACGAGAAACACAAGAAGCAGAATCAATAATAAAAAATAAAATAAAATCAACCTAGCTATTCTCCAATGGATTGAAGAACTTGTAGTTGTAGAGACGCCGATAGAACTCTTCTCAATCTATAACTTCAACGTGTTCGCCTTTGATGATCGAAGACCTATAATATCTGTTCAATCTTCAAGCTAGTATGACGGAGCTTCCGTGATAAACAGGAGCTCTTTTTCAGCTCATTTCCAGAAGGCGTCGGATACAACCTCTTCCGACCTTTTCCCCATTTCTTCGTATTTCTTCTCGACCACACATTTATAGCTCACCTTAGCCATAGTTTTATGTCACATAATGTAGGTAAAATGCAGACTATAGTACAATGTCTAGCTTTGCTTGTATCCGTCAGAAGACGAAAAGAAGATGTGGTTGATGTTCACCCTTGTTAGCTTATGATTAATTTTGTGCATGTGTACCTGAGGATTATCTATACAATACAGAACATAATTGATTAGTTGATCCAAATTAAAAAATGTTATAAATAATATGAAACAAAAAAAATTACTATTTTTGGACCAAAAAATATAATGAACATTAGCCCTCTTCACAAAATTGGAATGTAAGTTATAAGTTCATCTGATCAGAAGTTATAATTTTTTTCATTTAAAAATATCAAATTATTTTTATTTTATATCACATCAATCCATTATTATCATTATTTTTATTTTTTTCTGTCTTTCTCTCTCTTATATTCACAAGCACAAATTAAATATTTTTTCTAAATTCAACGCACATAAATTTCGATCGGATTAAAAGAATAAGAACAAAAACTAGATGAACAGTAATTTCATTGTGACGGAGGAAGTAATTTTTAAGATGAAAAGTTTAAAAAAAATTAGATAAATGTTATAAGTAAATTAAGATAAAAATAATATTACATGTATATTTCAACTGGAAAAGTAATTTAATAAGAAAACAGTAAATTTTGGTTTATGATTAGAAACCAACGTAACGAAATTAGTCATTTAGGATCAGGCATTTTTTACCTTAGAACCGGGGGTAAGGAAGACAGACGCAACATGGAAGACGAAATCACAGCCTCTAATCGCTTCCTCAAATCCATCAAGCCGATTCGTGCCAGCCTCGAACAGAACCAACCTCGTCTCTGCTCCCGGCAATCCTCTAAGCAGCCCGACCTTCGACTCATCATCTGAATCAAACACACTCCAACTTATATAGCATTTAAAACAACAGACATCACATGGCCGGAGCAGAACACACCTAGGCTGCGGATAGTGGCGTGGACGGTGTGGCCTCTGAGCATGAGCTTTTTAATCAGATACGACGCGATGAGCCCGTTGCCTCCTGTCACACATACCCTGTAACTTACCGTCTTCGTCTCCTCCATCGTTGAAGCATCAAGGCAAGATCGATGTTATCATGTATATAGGCTGAGATGAGGTGGTTAGAAATGCATCCCACAATTATTGGCTACAGTTGATAATTCCGTGAAGAAAAAGCAAAGACTCATTTCTGGAATACTCTAGTTTGTGTTGACGGAGACGTCGACCTGCTCATTCGTTATAAAACCCATTGAGACTTTTGAGTGTTATGCCCGTTCTGATTTATGATCAGTGTAGATCTGTTCGTCATCAACAATAGGACCACTGTGCAAAAAGGCTCCAAAGGCTATTGATCCTTATGTTGATGGTCTATGCTCCATTACTCACAATCTAACGTTTCCTCCTTTGCCATAGCTTTTAGATGATTGCACGACATAACCTTCAACTTTAGGAAAAAATAAAGTCGATATGTGAATATGCCATCACCGAATTCTGTTACTAGATGTAACCATCTCGCAGTAGAAAGTCATTGGGATGGCTTCGATCATGGTGCGCGTCATCATTGATTAATCAAAAAACATAGATGGTCTTTCTTTCACAGGAATGTTGATTGATAGGGTGATAACGCCATCCATCTTTCATTCGATACGTTTCATATTTCGGATAATTAGTCGTTTCAATGATGAATGACGATCGAGATGTATTTTCTTCTCTGCTAATGTTAGGCAAGTTACGAAAGCGACAGACTTGGGAAAGCAGGGGAATGAGCATGAGATTAACACAGAACATAGACGAAGTTTAATTGATTATTGTTAGTATCTGTTCACTCGAATTACAAGTAACCCAACCTCGTCGCACAAGCTACGGTATCATCCAGTATCGATCCCATGGTATCATGTTTGTACATGAAACCTTTATCAATGAGCTTCGTCGAGCCCCATCTGATGTTCCTCATAGGTCCGTCCAAGTACCTGCAATGTAAAGCCGAGCATCAGATTTCTCTATCAAGATTTGGTTACCTTAGTCCTTTGTTTAACATGGTATCAGAGTCGGCTTAACCATATGAATTGATAAACGATGTCCAGGTGCTTACTTCAGTTGAACACGTAATTGAGGAAACGCTTGTGAATAGTACTGAGCAATCTCGGCAGAACTCACGTAGGAGCTGGCGCACAAGAATCTCCCGTTCATCGACTTCTGCTCCATGCAAAAGATATGTGCTTCGCAAACATCATCCATGTGCACTATTGGAACCTTTCCTAACAGTTCCTCGAGAAACAATAGAAATTTGATTTGGGTCTCATCGTTTGTGACAAGGGAAGCCATTATAAGTACGCTGCTGGACATGTAAGGCAAAAGGGTGTCTCCTCCTGTTAAGCCCAAGTCGAGGCTTACCACCTCCATGGCCGTGGACTTACCATCTTCCTGATCACAGCCAAATCGGAGGACTTCTGTCCCTCCGAGCGTCTTGCTGTCTGTGTAAGCCTGTTGATAAAAGAACATGGTACTTGGTCATAAGATGTGGCAACTATGAGAGTACAGATTCAGCCATGTAAAATCAGAATGGTTAACCCCGGCTGAAGACTTGCCTGCCATGCATCGTTGCTAAAAGGAACTGAAAGCTTAAGGGGAGTGTAACTTGATTCGTCCATTGTGTCCTTGAACCCACTTCCATCTTCCTTTATCGGAGAAGCCGAGACCACGGAGCCAGTGTAGATTAGCCTCTTCACTGTCCCTGACTCGATGCAGTATTTCGCTACATTACGTGCCAAACCAACTACGCCTTCTATCGCATCGTCCCACTGGGTTCAATCAACATAAGAACAACAATTAATCCACTATGGATATATTCGATCGATATAAACTTCTGTCGATGACTTTGAATTCATATGTATATTTGATCCCTGTACCTTTGAATTGGGTCGAAGGAAGACGGTGGCAACATGGAAGACGAAATCACAGCCTTTGATCGCTGCCTCGTATAGGTGAGGACGGTCCGCGTCTGCTTCGAACAGAACCAGCCTCGTTTCAGCTCCTGGCAGTTCCCTAAGCAACCCAACCTTGGACTTATCATCTGAATCCGATCAAATTCATAAAATCATTTTCAAGCAACTACAGCTAGAAAAAACAATATCAAGGGTGTACATGGTCGCGGTATCGAACCTAGGCTGCGAAGCGTGGCATGAACCATGTGGCCTCTTTGTATGATCTTTTTTATCAGCGACGACGCGATGAGGCCAGCGCCACCAGTCACGCATACCGTGTAGCTTGTCATCTCCTCCGTCTCTTCGTCTTTGAATTGCTGGAAGAGGTTAAAAAGAAGTTGCGATCAACAGTCACCTCTTGTTCCATATATACATGGAACAACGATGCGGTAGATGCCTAACAACAAAGTAGGTAGGTATAGTGAAGAAATAAATCATTTTTAACCTATTTAAAAGAAAATGATACGAAATTTTGTTGAGAATAGTAGACTTAGTATATTGAAAAGGACGAGGATCTAAATCATGACTTCGAATCCAAAATAGATCATTTGTTTAATTTTTATTTTTATTATTTTTGACTTTTCAAATCCGACTGTTACTATAATTAAAGAATTTTAATCAATTATCGCCCTAATTGATATCAATTAAGGACTCTAATTAAGGTCAATCAAGGCTCCTATCCCTTCATTTCTTCTTCTGGCGACCGTTACGAGTCTTGTTTCCTTCTTCCTTCTCCTTCAGAGTTTCCTTCTTCCTTCTCCTTGAGAGTCTTGTTAATCGTCAGTGTACTATCCTTTACTGGCGCGTCTTCCATAACCCCTAACCCCGACTCCCTGTCAAATGGTTCACGCCAGCCTTGACAGCCACCAATCGACTACCCAGGGACTCGCCGGCCCGACCCGAGATCTCCACCACCACCACCCGTCTGCCCAAATCACAACCATGCGAAACCGAGGCCGACGCCCCTTTTCAATTCGCCAGAGGCCGATGCCGGGTTCCCCGTCTCCGGCCAATCTTTTCCATCGCCGGCCGTGCCCTGGTGGGATTATTGTCCAGAGCATTGTTTTCTTTTTTGGGTTGTTTGGATAATATCAGGGACTTTGTGGGTTGGATAGGTTGAACACATATATATTTTTCATTTGTGTTTTATACATACGTGTAGGGGATATATGTGCAGTTGTTCATGTGTTATATATATATATATATATAAGTTTGTTTTGTTCGTACTAATATTATTGTTATATATAATTATGAATATTTATGTATTTTACTTATTGTTTTATAGGACAAGAGGTCGTCAATGTCGCGGAATTGCAGCAAGATTATCAAAGTAATTGTCTCGTACATGTAACCTTTAAGATAATAATTACCATTATCTATTTTTATATAAACCTAAGGTTATGGTCTATAAATAATTTAAAACTTGTATATATATTTGGGTGTGAAACATAATTTGCTTGACGCATCGTAAAATAAATAGATGTCGTTGGATTTAATCGTTAAACTCGAGGTTTTGATATACATATTAGGATTAAGGTCTTGACAACGACAAATATAGTTACATGTAATTTAAAGTATAATAATTCTTTGGATGTACAATTCTTCACCTCTAATGTCTGGTTCCGTTCTTGCGATATGCTAATACAAGTACTTGTCCTCTTTTAAGTTCTTATCTAACAATAAGGCTCAAGTGTAGGATGTTTAATAATCTACAACGCTAGACAGTGAAACTTAAAACGCACCAGGTGACTTAAGTTTTGTAAACTCAAAATGCATGCTTAATTATATTAGTCAGAGAACTTATTTTCATGTTTTAAATGCTTTTTTAAAAATATTTATCGAAATAAAATAACGTTCATGCTTAAAATAAATTAAAGACTAAAACTGCTTGCGGTTATCTAAGATATTTCTTCCTTGACCCACTTGTATTTAATTACAACTCATGGAATGAACTGAAAACAACGCAAGCCATTAAAAAAATTCATGAACTATATTTTGAAGATTATAAAATACTCCATGATAGTCACTTGTTACACATGACACACCCAGTTTATGATCTTTATTAATACTTGTTTAAAAATCATGAACGATATAAATAACACACGTGCTTAAGAGAATAAATCTGGATAATGTGGGGAGGGGAACAGTGTCGTGATCTTGACTAGCTAGGAAGGAATGATTTATCTCGGAATTTTTTTTTATCGTTCCTTTACGCACACGTGACGACGACGACGAGTCGGCTGTTTTCTCGAACATAAGCGATCTTGGGGTACTACAAATCCAGTGTTAAGTCCTACTATAGTCTATCTAATCTACTAGCAGATTCACTGTATTTGCGATTATTTCCATATCCAGTTTTGTTAAAACATGATAACATGTATAAGTTTAAAGAATACGTGAACAAAATGTGAAAACGTGTATATACATGGAAATACGTGAATAAAATGTGATAATGTGTAAGTTTGGGAATACATGTAATAATGAATGCACTATGTGCGAAGTATAGAACGAAAGCCTTAAGATTTGCGCATGAAATCCTGAAGTTAATCATAGGTTTATTCATATTGTTTGTTGTACAGGGTCGAACACGTATATAAATAAGACGTGTTAGTCCCTTGTAATTCATATGTATCCCATTGTTATTGGAACTCAAACTCTCGATTATATGTTTGGTTACAGGTAAAAGATCAGTAAGGACAATAAGTGGGAGATTGAACTGTATTTTGAGGTTCCAGTTATAATTAATTTTATTGTCTTCAGACTTTGATGTATTTCGCATTAATGTAATTATTATCTTATCATGGGATTTCTAATTTGATATTTCTATTACCTCAACCTCTTGTATTTTTTTTATCTTGTTATATTTAGTAACGACGATAATGTCATGTGTCTCGTCTTTATCGACGATAAATCTTGGGACGTTACATGTTTGTTTCATGTATGGGCTGTGGGGGAGTGATGGTTGATAGATTGCACGCCATAATTTCAAGAGGCATTTTAAATCCGTGGATTGGTTGATGATAAGATTAGAACGGATAATATCTTGACATAGATAACGGATTTGCACATATTTCCATCTTGACATTTCCATCTTGACCCGATCTTAATAAGTACGACATCCATCTCATATTAAACACCCGATATGCTAGAGTTATTTAGTTGAATCTTGACTTACGTTATGTTTTAAGTCAAGATTGTTTATTAATGAGTCAATCCATAGTATCAAAGACGTCTAAGTAGATATGTGTATAGACTTTTTTCTGATAAATGGTTTTTAGCTTGAATCTGAAACTGTACAGGAACCAATCGTTCACCGTTGCAACTTTCGTCAAGATTTGGAATAGGTTTGTGGATATGGACCAGCTCACCGTCCAATCTAGCGACACCGTTCGATTATATCACTGATTAAAGGTGTGAGTGTTTCAAACGATGACTATATCGAAAATGGAATACATTTTATATTATTTTTTTCGTTTCAATTTAATTGAAATAAATTGAAATATGAAAAGATCGATAAAAAGCCCCTGCTTACCGTTGGACCCAAGACAGATTTTTTATGCAGCTCAAGCCGCCAGGGAGGGACGGTTTCTGTTGAGCTGATATTCGAAAGCATGACCAAGCTGCGGTTTACATGAGTTTCTCACCAACCAAAACTAAATCGAGGAAGAGAGATTGCCCCATGGATTTCTTCCACTAGCGTAGTTGGGAAGATTCAAACAAACTATCGATCTTACACTGGAAAAAGATAAGTGGAGACAAGGTCTAGTAAGCAGTCGTGTAATATACAAAGAATGGAAGATTGGAGATTTGTCACATGAAACAAAATACAACAGGGCAAAGCTTGGAAAATACACAGTTGGAGATTTGTCACACTTCGACTGTTGAGTTTATTATTTTAGATGGAATGGAATAGGTTGTTTGAAACGTAATATTTTGAATATTAATATGATTTTTTATTAGTCCTAAAATAAATGAAATTTGTTTTAATTTTTTAACATAAAAAAATAAATTAATTTACTTCTCATATCATTATATCGTATCATTATGTCACATTATAAAATTATTTAATTTATATCGTATCATTCAATTTCACTATTTTTATTTATTTATTTTTACTTCTCTTACTTACAAAATTAAAAAATAAATTAATATCATAAAAAATCAACACATATTATAATTATCATGCTAGATGAACGATTACTCTCACAATCTCACAGAGAATATAACATATATTTATTTTATATTATTTGACATGTATGAATATAAGTCTAATTTTCATAATAAATCATGTATAATCGTCTTATAATATATTATATTAAAATATATAATTTTATATAATTATTAATATTTTATAATGAAATTATAAAAATATATTTAATCGTTATTATAATATTATCAAATTTTATTTTGTGGATCGGATAAAAAATTGTATTATTTGTGAGGAAGGGAGTATAGTTTTTTTCAAGGGAGGGGGTGTGGAATGGGATGGTTGAACTGGCTCGTCCTCGGGAATCGAGCTGTCCTCATTCTTTATGCTGATAGGATGGGCTGTACACGTGGATGGATCTGAGACGTGCTACGCAGAGGGGTTGTATGTCATGGGATTGGAAATGGAATCCGGTAGGCGGAAGGTAGCGTCCCATGACTCCAATTACCTTTGGGGTAGGAAGGAATCTTCTGTTTTTAGGGTCCAATTATTATGAGCCACAAAATTTTTTAAGCTAATACGATTATTATTTTTTTGGGTAAATATCATCCATCATTTTATACTACTGATGTCATTTTGTCATTGAACAGAGTTTGGGGAGTAGAAAATAAGCGAGCAAAGTATGATGCAAGGATTGTCTTTATAAAATATTATTTTTTATAAAATTATTGAAAAACATTAATGAGAAATTAAGTTATGAATTTTAATTCAGAAATAATTTAAAAAAATTTGGAACTAGTTTAAGAATTTTCGAAAAAGCGTTTCGAAATACGAGTCATCATAATTTATATGGGATAGAAAAAATAATATAATAGTTTTTAAAAATTTATTATGAAATATTAAATATTATTTAAGTTATACAATGCATGTGTTAAGAGTACAATCCATCTTTCCACAACTGTGAATTGTATGCATAACCATGTGCAATCGCTAGTTTAGACAATCTCAAATGTGATGCTTCTATCTTGAAGGTATCATCCACCCCAAGTTCGGCGAATGTCACATTTGTGTTTGAAACATAAAACATATATTTGGTTGGTATGCAATATTAGCATATGATATCATATTAAACATTTGGGTTTCAACTCTAGGATCTATATATCGACTTGTAATATTTTTCTCATACCTTGTATGGATTTCATATCTCAATACGCTCCCTCGTGGTGACTAATGAGAATGAGATTTATATATGCATTTGTAATATTATTTCCATATTGGATGTTGGTTCATATCTCAACAATAATATTATGATCCTGCTATCAAAATTGAGCATTATATATGCCTTTCCTTAAAGGTAACCATTTATCAATTTTTTCATCTTTAAGTGGCAAGTTCATCCTAAGATATGCTTGTACGTGATCACAATGCGTGCAAGTAACTGTCTAAACTGTCCGTGATTTTTTCACTCCATCATTGGTACTTCGGCATGCTCTAGACCAATTTAAGATAAGGAGCATGATGCTTTGATATAACTTCACAGAGAAGCTCACACGTTTCGCTTGTGCACAGATATCTCAATGTCCAATGCATTTGAGTCCTCTACGTTAAACTTTGTAGTCTAAATACTTGAAGTTGGTGATCACTGAACACTGATGGGGAACTTTGATCTAAGGTTGTCGCGGTTCGTGATGGTTATGGTTTTCCTCGTACTATCGGGGTGTTATGTAGAGTGTGGGTCGAAATGTAAGTTCGAGGCGATATTCAACTTCGGAGACTCGAATTCTGACACGGAAGGATTCTGGGCCGCGTTCCCTGCCCAGTCGGGACCTTTTGGCATGACTTACTTCAAGAAACCCGCAGGGAGAGCTACCGATGGGAGGCTCATTGTCGATTTCTTGGGTATTTTTATCATGTTTATTATCGGTCTATTCTAGGAGAAACCTGTAATGTTTCATTTCTTTGAATTTTATCAATTGTATCTCTATCGAGTCTAACATTCATCTGTCATTATAATGACCAGTTTTAGTTTCTGATATATACAGTCACTGTGCTGAGTAAACGTAAACATGACCCATAAACGTTATGGTGATAGAACCAAACGCATTCGCTACAAAACGATGGATACAATTTCGATTTGCAATCCCTACAGTCTAATGTACAAATAATCCCTCTTGTTTCATCTTATGCAGCACGAGCTATAGGGATACCATTTTTGAACCCATATTTGCAGTCAATTGGATCAGATTATAGGCATGGCGCAAATTATGCAACATAGGCTTCAACAGTTCTTTTACCAAACACATCCTTATTCGTATCTGGACTCAGCCCTTTCTCTGTAGCCATTCAGCTCAACCAAAATGAAGGAATTCAAGGCAAGAGTCTACAAATCGCGATCCAACCATGGTAACAGAGTTACTGTAACAATGATCTTTAGATACTACTTATCTAACAGTCTTCAGCTCGACGGAGAAACTGGTCTTGTACATACTAATGTTGTTGGTGACATTCTTTTGTGTGTTCCTATTCATGTCTGTTACTAGGGTCGACGCCACTTCCTTCAGTTCACACATTCGGGAAGGCGATATATATACATTCTACATTGGACAAAATGACTCCACTTCAAATTTAGCAGCTATTGGTGTAAGTGGAGTGATGCGATATCTTCCTCAAGTGATCTCTCAACTGTCAAGGTAGGTGCAATACACATAACAGTTCGTTTAAGTTTTGATCGTTGCAAAAATAAATTGTTTAGAAAATCAACAGAGGAGGATTCGTGTGGTGAGCTGGCATCATCTGATTAAAGTTTTTTTAACTCTATAATAAGGAACTATATGCATTGGGAGGGCGCACATTTTGGGTGTTGAATCTTGCACCAATAGGTTGCTATCCTACAATGCTCAAGGAACTACAACAAGATGCTCAAGGAAGCACTAACCGAGACTAGAGCCACTCTTGCTGATGCATCTGCTATATATGTTGATGTTCACTCCGTCATGCTAGAGCTCTTTCGGCGCCCTACATCTCATGGTACTTTGCTGAACTTTTCCCTTATTCGACATAATATTGGCTTTAACAGTTTAGTGTAGAAAGATTCATTCTGTAGATTTGTTTATTGTGCTTCAGATTGTTTACCATCGAATAGAGCATGTATTTGATCCGACAGAACCCGGCTATACATGTAACTCATATGGGTTATCAACTTATCATTCATGGTCTCTTGGATTATGGCTCATTGTCTCCTAGTAGTATCACAGTGTATAATAATGCATATGTTATGTCCATACATGTATGTGTAGGAAGACTAGTAACTATTAAAGCTCCTACAACCAAATCTCCTGCCAAGTTTGCCCAAGCAAGCTATGCCCCTTGGTTTTTTATGTCCAAAGCGATATCTTTCAACTCCACTGTTCTGTTGCTCATTAGGGCTGAAGCATGGAACAAAAGCGTGCTGTGGAGAAGGTGGAGGAGCCTACAATTTCAACCCGAAGGTGTACTGTAGAAACACTAAAGTGATCAATGGTACCAAAACGACAGCGGCCGCCTGTAAGGACCCTAGTAACTATGTGAGCTGGGACGGTATCCATGCTACTGAAGCTGCTAACAAGATCGTCGCCTTGTCCATCATGAATGGCTCTTTGTTGATCCTCCTTTCCCGATTCACAAGTTCCGTCGCCTACATCACATCGGTTAATCTTTGGTCAGTTTAAAATTGTTCCAAGTCAAGGAAAACTCTCTTTTTTCATGATTCTAACTTCTAAGCTAGATTTTCACCAATAACAATAACGCCGAGCTTCAGCATATCGCCCTTTTTTGTTAGTGTTTCACTTGGTTATTGGCACTGTAGTTCGAGCAGTCAGTCGCTATCTTGACATCAAAGCTTGCTGGTGTAACAACCTAATTATAAGATAGAGTTACCTGATATATGTTCTGAATTATCATGAAGCATAAGAAATGATTAATCTCAATGCTCTGTCGGTAGACCTTTTGCATGATTAACATGATCAACATAGCAAAGACAATAATTGAACAATAATTTTTCAGTTCTTTCACTAATTTAAGCTAGTTGGCAGTCATGGATTATTAGTTATTCTAATCAATGATCACAGGGATTGAATATGAATCATGAATGCAACAGTCTCCACTTCTGCATTGTCAACGACAACCAAGTTTACAAGTTTCTTCATGATTATGTGTACTAGAACAAACAATCTAATTCATAAACTAATGAATCTAAACATGAAGAACTAGCCGAGAACCAATCTAGAAAAACGAAGACGACATAGAGGATTGTGTCAAAGTGCCGTAATCCGTCTCCAAGACACCATGAGTTCTAGTCATTGAGGCAGTAGGGACTTTATTCCTCCCAATCCATTTCATTCTCAAAGACTCCTCCTTTCCATAATCCTTCTCCATGGCCTTAACTCTCCTCGAAGTGCGCCCTCTATAGCTTGCCACGACGATCAAACCCGCCAAGACTAACCCGCCAAGTCCTGCGACAAAACCAATAAACCGCCATTCCCACAACCCGGCTTTCCAAGAGTCGCCGCCTTGACTTGTCACGACGATTGAGAAATACCCCGGACCCTGCGTTGAGCACACATTCGGCCTAGCCATACTTGTCAACTCTATTTTCCCACTAGGATGAAGTTTCACACATTGATCATTGTTCAATTCCCCTTTCGACACATCAAGCCGAGAGAACCTTATGCTAATGGGCTCACCTTTGATGGTGAGATCAAGCTTCTGGCTCTTCGTCTTATTCGTTGCATCAATGACCATGAAACCCACAACAGGAGCTACGAGTCTGTGATCAGACAAGCGATAAAAGGACGACGACCAATTTGCCAATTTCACACAAACAATGGCAAGTCTCTTGGTGTAAGGAAATGGCAGTACCCTTGGTGGGATGCCTAGGAAACTGATGTTGGCTCCTCTGGTCCAAAACGTACTGCTCCTTAACCTGATAGCAGACACTTCTATGCCCGAGAAGTTCGAGGGCAAGGAAATGTTGTAAAGTATACCTGTTGGATGATTCTGTACTAAGCGAGACGTGTAGTTGAATATGAAGGCGTCTAAGGAACCAGGATCATGTTTGAGGGAACCCAAGACGAGGGGCAAAGATGAAAGAGCTAGGATAATCAAGACAACGAAGAAGCCACTTACATTGGATTCCATTAAGAACTCGCTCTTGCATTGCCTATGATCTACATGTTTGAATGTACTAGCAACCGATACATGATCAGAAGTTTGTCGTCGAAAACTGAACTACCATGATGACCATGCCACGGCTTAATCGATAGGCTAAATGAGGTATCTGAATATATTCAAGTGGTGATTATGATGTATGGAATTGGAGAAGTGGATTTGGTGGTCAGGGAAAACGCTGATATGATTATTGATGAATGATGACACCCTCGTTGTAGTAGTTGTTGAGGTTGGATCTTTTTTGTGTCTTCTTGGAATGCTTTTCTGTGAGTCCTAATTACAAGAGAACTGCCATGTGCGAGTGGTAACTGAAACAGATTACTCATTTTTGAACGAGAAAATTACGGTGCAAGAAGAAAAAGTCTTGCCCTTTTTCCATATATAGAAAGGGCGGGGAAGAATAAAACAAGATGATAGCATTGCTCGCTGCTATTAGTCCATACGATCCATGTGAAATGCCAAAAATCAATGACTAATTTAATACAATACGAGCCGATGATTTGTCATCATCACGGATCATACCTAACTATTGATCGAAGGAGTAGAGCGCTGCTAGATGCTTAATATTAGTGGTGTAATGCCTGGTTGCAATCGATAACTCATGGTAGACTAGTGTACCAATTAGCGTGTGATCAGCTGTCGCAACCCTGAATGGATTTAAAACCAGATTCATAACCAAAACCTGCTCCAGGCTTACTCTGAATCAAAACCCAGTCTGCATCATGTTGAAATAAGGCTCATACCCTCTTGTACACGTCGAAAATTCAACAAAGAGCAAGCAAAACTAGAGAATAAAAAGGGGATCGAGACCTGACACATCAGGATATCATGAGGGGTATTGTGATACCGAGCATAAAAAGTCGGCTCACAAGCGAATTAGACATACATCAGACCAGTTAGAACTCAAGGTAGACGTCCATTATTTCATCGTCAAGTTTAGTGGCAACAAGTGCCAACAGACAATACCACAAGATAGTAACACTCATACAAGTTTGCACAGTAGGCTATATCCCACAACATCACAGTTCTCAAAGATTCATCCATATGTAACAAAGATCTCAGGATACATCAACAGAATCCCAAAACGCCAACGTGGGTTTATATTTTGTCGATGTCCTCATCCTCGAACTCGAGGTAATCATCAACCACCCCATCATCCTCATCATCAACGATACCTTCATTCAGCCTAATGTTATCAGGTAACTCACCATAGGCCTTCAGCAACCTCGCTTCATCAGGCATGTACTTCATAATAACATCTGCTTTGTCATCCTGTATCAAAAAAAAAAAAAAAAAAAGAAGTTAACTTGGGAACTAACAAGCAGAAAAATAAAAAGATGTGGATAGATCATAAAGATTGCAGTACACAGAACCAATCAAGATGAAATGACATGATTGTATGGTTTCATCAGTGAAATACTGATTGCAATGACCTAAAGAAAAGAAAGAATCCTAAAAAGAGAGAGCATACTCCACCTAGAGTTACCAGTCTGCCGGACATCAAGAATCATATCTAAGAGCATGACTAGATTCATAGCTATTGGATGTAAGACACATTATCGGGTACGATTGAAAAAAAGAACGTATATGGAATCCTTTCATCTCTCACAGAGCATCACAACCAATTGAACAAAGTTCATGTTGATTCATAAGAACAACATGCTAACAGATCGATTATTTATTATTGAAGAAAAACTACCAAGATCATCTCCCATGTTATGGAATTGTTCTCCATGCAAAATAAAGACACATACTAGACCAAAGGGAAACCGACGTACCCCGAGATATGAGCCATTAGTAACAAAGATGCTAACCAGACAATGATATTGTCTCCAAGACCATGACATGGAGAACGTGTTACAGTCTTAGACGTTCCGACTAACCAAACAGAACATCTTAACACACATCAACACACATAAAAGTAAACCGAAGAGTAGAATCTAGCCATAAAAAATCTGATTAAAAAGAGACTTGCCAAACTGTCACAACTTTGATAAATCCGTTCCCATCAGGATAAGGTCCAATGAGACACAAACCATGAGAATCAAAGCTGTAACCATAGACTGATATTAGCTGCAAGACCACAACAAGGAGATCATCTTACACACTAGGACTAACCGAACAGACGCATGAAACCATTCATCCTCTGAAATTTCGATAGCAAAACATACACACACATGCAAGTCGACCAAAGAATACAATCCAACCATAGCAAATCTGTCAAAAACTTTCGACAACTGGTCGCAAGTTCAATAAACCCAACCGATATAACCGAGCAAGTCTGAATCCACGACGAATTCGTTCGATTCTGATGAACGGATCCAACTAATCAAATCTAATCTGACAACTTCAATTCGATCAGTTCCAAACAATCCTTAAAAAATCCAAGACAGACAACATCATTTGCTCCACCAAATTTCTAGATAAACAACATCAAGCTTGCACTGCGTCGATTTTCAATGTCCACATCAAATTCATCTCGATTCCAATTCCAATTTCGATATCAATTTCAACTCCGAATCCGATTCCAACTTCAATTCCGATTCCAATCACCCCAAATCACTCCACAAACCACCAAACCCCAAAATTCCCCTCAAGCACCCAAACCCCCCC